>CM038638.1:37572398-37647398 GCA_021554675.1 Leuciscus idus | reverse complement strand
GCTGCTACATCCATATTTAAATTATAAAAAAAGGACAAATAAATAAAAGTATATATACATAGACTAAATTAACGAGTCACCAAGGGGCAGGTGGCCAAAATATGTTGCCAAAAGCATACATTAGCTCAAAGCATAATACAAAACATAACTTAGACGGCACAAATTAAAAAGGGGAGCATAAATACAAATAAGAGACACAGACTTAAATTAAAAGGGGCACAAATATAAATCATGCAGACAGATTTAACAGCATATTACAAAGCACACATCCACAATAACTAAAACAGAAGCGATTCAAGACAAGAAAAAAAAAAGTCTTGTCTAAAAAAAAAAAAAAAGTCTAAAAAAACAAGCACAACAGTTGAAATGTAGAAAGCGTCTGTAAACACTGAAACATGCTTAGCTTCTCAATGGATGCAAAGGCATAAATACAATCACTACAAGGGGAACAGGAACAAAGATTTGGAAGTATTACAAGGTTGAATGAATGCAAAGAACGTAATGAACACAAAGAAATCGGACAGGCAAACTTACAAATTACAAGAGCATACATCTACAGTAACAGAAACGTCAAAAAAGATTGATTTAATTTTTTTGTATTTTTTTTCAAGCAGTAATGTGAAGAGCCTTGGTAAACAAGCAGACAAACATTTTAACAGATTGTTAACATTAATTTATTCAATGTACTCCTTACTTTGTGGGGAGTGGAACAGAGTAGAATCAGAGGCTGCATTGTAAAACGACCATTTTCGCCAACAAAACTGTCGAGACATGGCTTAACCCAATTAAGATCTCAGTATGCAAAAAGGGAGACCAGGAGCAAAATTTTCAATCAGTTTACCAAAGAAAGCTCTCCAGAGTTCAAAGAGCAAATGAGTGGAGCTAAATATTGAAGGCTTACCTAGGCGAAGTTGTCAGTAACAAGAGAGATCAAGGAACAGGACAAGAGCAGGACAAACTTAATTTCATAAAACTATTTTATAAAACTATATTTCCCTGTATTTCAGGAAACCTGCTTCATCTCCCCTCCTGGTTTTTGGTGTCATTGTGTCCTCTGGTCAAATTCTGGTCTCATTCAGACAGAAGAAAAGTTGCTACATCTGGGATAAAGTCAGCATCTAAAATCTGAAATAGTCAGAAAGCTGTATACAGAAAAAGTGGTGTTTGTGAAGTGCAGGGAAGAAGAAAAAAACTTAAGGTACTTACATAATTTACTGCTTGTGAAACAGGAGTAAAACATGTCAAAAAGCAATGTGCTACAAAAATGTATATCTATTTTAATTTTACTTACTTTAAAAGTACCTTTTCTGCCGCCTTAAATGAACCTGTGCTGCTAAACCCTCAGTCTTCACAATTTAGGTCTACAAACAAGGAGTGGTTCACACAACAGGCTGAGAATTCACCATTAGTGTTAATGCTGTAAGGGCACATTTATAACTTGTAGGGAACAAGATAACACTTACAATAAAAGGGAAAAGCAGCATATGAAATACACTGAACATTTATACAAAAAAGGGAGGCAAATACATAAAACACATACATTTCCCAAAATATGTGTGAAAGCTGCAAAAGACAAAAGAAACTCTTAAGGAATGGCAAAACATTGGCATAGGCCAGCTGCTAATAGGCTGTTAACACCCTCAGTTATGTTACAAGACCTGCAACAAATATCTATGTGCTCCAATAAATCTCAATCTTTATAAACTTAGCAAAGGAAAGTTTATAAGAACAGAACACATAGGAAATATAACATGTACTGTAAGTCTTAAATTTAGCCGATTACAAATATTACATACAGCACCATATTACTACAATCAGAGGATTGAAGGTGTATATTCTTAAATATCATTCTATGCCATACCATAGAACAGATTTTTCGTTTAGTTTTTACAGTTATATTTTATTTTTATTTTAATACCAGACTAAAAGGACTGAAAACCTTGAAGCTGTTGACAGTTTATTTATAATGACATAATGAAGCCATAAGATAACAAAATAAACAACATTAAAACAACTTCTCTATCTCTCAATAATTCCTACCTTTAGTAGCTTCATTACTCTACAACTTCCATCACAGACAGACAACACTGTAGAAGTTCAGCTAGTGGGCATTTATGCTCATGGACACAACCACTGACAGACATGCAAGCAACCAGAAATTAAGTTCACCAAATGAACAAACCTCAGTATTATAAGCTTTTTGAACGTACCCTAATAAAAAATTAAAATGATATAACAACATATTTCACCATTACAAAGTCTTTCAATAAAAAATAAATCCTTCAATAAAAAAATCACCTTTAACCCCCAGTTTGGTTTCTCCCACCTCCCATAATGCACCACAGCAAAGATATAAAAGACCATTTTAGTAACAGCTCTGGTTTTTCTACTGGTTCAGGCAAGCTGTCAGGGTTCTCAAACAGACACATTTTTTGTTTGATTTTCCAACATAAAGCATGCTTTAACCAAACTTAACTGTTTTACATTTTATGTTGAAGTTGACATTTTGCTGATTATCTGTTCTATATAAATATATAAAATGAAAAAAAGGTAGGGAGATTATATTTTCTATATATGACATTTTGGTACATTCATCATACTTTCAACAATGTACATTCATCATTTGGCTATTTTATATCCCAAGGCAATATGTTATTATTATTTATTTGTAAAACAGGTAAATTTGTGGCTGCGGTTTATAGTTTAGTTATTTAATTTTGTCATTACGATTGTAAAGGCCCTGTTGTGGTATTATGATTAAAATGCTGAAATTCGTCTTATTTCCATATCTTCTGTTTTCACTGAGTCGGGCTGACGTTATGACACACGAGTTTACCTGCATCTCCAGACTCTCACCTGAGTCTGTTTCGTTGTTTTCTTTTTCTGTCAGGATATGGATGAAAGATAGGTTGGAACATTCTTTAAACTAATATATTTGATAAATGATGTTTTACATTCTTAACCCATGTATAAACATGTCATCTGTGGTTCTTTAATGCGGAGAAATCAGCTCATGTTTGTTGGATAATGTATAGTTAATGCAAGCCAAACGTATCTGTTTTAAAATGTTACTAACATGTGTCTTTATAAATTATGAAATATAGCACGAAAACATGAAATATTTTATTTAGTTATTTTATTTTATTCACTCACATTTACTTTTCACTCTGTACATGCTACCCTTGGGAGATATCATTAGGAAGCATGGCATTAGTTTCCACTGTTATGCTGATGATACTCAGCTCTATATTTCTTTGCGCTCCGATGAAACGCACCAATTCACAAAATTAACAGAATGCACAGCTGATATAAAAATTTGGTTTACTAGTAATTTCCTACGATTTTAATTACTGGACAAAAAACGTCCACACATCTAAAATACTGTCTAACACTGGATGGCTGCTCTGTCAAGTCTTCGTCGTCGGTCAGGAACCTGGGTGTGGTCTTTGATACCAATCTTTCATTTGAAAGTCACGTTTCTAGCATCTGTAAAACCGCATTCTTTCATTTTAAAAATATATCTAAATTACAACAATACACACTCAGCAAAATATCGTCTAATTATAGTTATCGATAAAATCCCAGAAAATATTGAGGTATCATTTTTTGTCAGTATCGCACACCCCTACAGCCCGGTCCTGCAGATCCGCTTTATACAACATCAGGAGGATCAGGACCTTCCTATCAGAGCTACACTACCAAAGGTGTCAAATAACGAAGTACAAATACTCCGTTACCTTACTTAAGTAGAAATTTTGGGTATCTATACTTTACTGGAGTAATTATTTTTAGCTGACATTTTACTTCTACTCCTTAAATTTTCTCGCAATTATCTGTACTTTCTACTCCTTATATTTAAAAAAATAGCCTCATTACTCCTATTTCATTTCGGCTTGTTTTCATTCCGGCTTGTCATCCAAAAAAAAAAAAAAAACTATCCAGATAAATCACGCCATCCGGAGAGAGTGAATTTGATTGTGGTTGGATGAGAAATATAAACACATACCATTCCGACACCCTATTGGTTTGTACGCAATCCCTTCGGAAGGTATCAATCAGGATTATGAATTATTATTATTTTAAATTTGATTAATCACTTGCATTAATCATTAATTTTGACAGCACTAATGTTTATTGTATATAGACAACCACACAAGGGTAATTGTTACTAAGCCTGCCCTGGGTACACCAATTTTCTATTTTATTCACTCATTTCAATTCAGGCAGGAATATTATCAGGTATATCTAAATGAATAATTTGGTGTGAATTCTACTCCACAATACATACATCTAACAGTATAATTTCTATACCTGTTATATAAGGCATTTAACACCAGTTTCTAATCAGTTAGGTATACTCTGTAAATGTCGATCATTGAAAACTAACTTTACCGCTGTGCTGTTTTCTTTCTCTTTAGCAACGGTTCCAGTGTGTTTGGGAGTTTATTCAGATGGAAGTCTTTCCTACGCAACAGAGGACATTGTTGTTCAGTTTCTTCTGTACTGGATGATGGACGACTTTCTGGAGATTCTGCTCAAAGATTCCCATTCATTTTACTTTCACATATTACACTATAATCGGCCTGGAATGCCTTCATGTTTCCTGTAACAAAACTGTGCCATTTATATAAAGGATGTTTTTTCCAGGTTGTTCCAGTTGTCCTAAAACAGTTTAAGGGGAGGCACAGGTTCTCAGTGGGTTTCTGCTGGGTTAGGTGTGTTTGGTTGGATTGAAGGATGTCTTGTTTTCGAGGTTGTTAAAGAGGTCTAACTGTCTCATGTGTCTTTCAATCTTTTGCAAACACATTGACTTTGAGATTCACTATATATTTTCTCTCTCTCGCTTTTTCTTCCTCCCTCTCACTCACTCCATCTTTCCCTCCCTTTCTCTCTCGTATTCAGATTCAAATAGTGTTATTGGCATGGTAAAAGGGAGGTTACATATCGCCAAAGCATATAGTAACATTAAATATACATCCATCCAATATATATATATATATAATATATATGAGTGGTTGCTCATAGAGTTCTAAACTGTCAGCATGATTTGTTTGAGCGGCTGGACTGTGATTCCCAAACATCATTTAATCATCTGAAGATTATTGAGCTGAAATCATCTGTTGTGCATCAGACAGATAGGGTTAGTTTTTAGGAAAAATGGCAAATGTCTCTAAATTAACTGTAATGTTTATGGTCAGTTTTTGCAGGAAAAATGATATTTATGTGTATGTAATTGCAGGAAATATTGAAAATAAACATTTTTGGGGGATTATTTGCAGAATATTGAATGTTAATTTAACCAACATTCAGTAAGTATATTAACATCTCCTAAAAACAGTTGAAACATGTTTACACACACAAGGTGAATTAAGTTGTTTATGCATACCTCAAAAAACATAAATATTCAGATTTCAGAATGAGCACAATAATATATATTTCAATGTGTCTCTCTCCATGTGCTGATCTGATGTTTTCAGTTTCAATGAAGATGAACATAACTTTTAATAAATAAACATTTACATGATGCTTACATTGTGAGACTGACTGGTTGTGTAATGTTTATTCATTGAAATGAGATTTCCTATTATTTCAACTGAATGTGTGTGAATCCCATGGTGTTTCACATCATCTAGTTCCTCATTACAGACAAACGCTACAGATTTACACACAGTCCTCTATGCAGTGCTTCTATAATCTAGCCATTAGTTATTAATCATAACTTTGATTATTTGGATATTACATTACATTATTTGGTAACTGTGAATTGTGTGTGGAATTTGTAGGACCCTGTAAACTGAGTTGAAATCTTAAACATTTGTAGCAGTAACTGAGAATAAAAGCAACAGATACAGCCGAACTGTAATGTAATGTTTAGTTCAACGGATAGTTACAAAAAAATAGAAATGAGTCCGACACTCTGATCTCCTTTTCTGTTTCATACATGACTTTGGTTTCGACTGAGAGACTCTAACACCACATCCTTTAGTGAAGAAAATCATTCAGGTTTGGACCAATATGAGGAATAATTTATACTTTGGGGTGATTATTCCTAAGAACAATGATATTCAACAGTAATGTACATTGTGTCCTCAAAACAATCTACAGTTCTGATATTTTAACAGTCATACACAAACATCAGGACGTGAGCAATAAAGACCACGGGCTAAAAAGCTTTGCATTGATGCTTTTCTACAGACTTTATTTTGATAAGATAAAGTTTGTGCTATGAACATATTATAGTCAAATATATGACAGACAGAGACGGCAGTAATTCTTCTGCAGGATTCATCACACAATTGCAATTATTATTATACAATGATAATCCAAATCTATCAAGTGACCTATTCTCTCCTCCACCCGATGTTGTTGTGCACGTTTTATTTACTGTACATAGGGATTGTGTAGGATATGAGTCTTTAAAAGTATTTTTTGTAACTAAACAAGGTGCAAAAAACCTCAAACAACTGGCATAATAATGAACATCAATAAACCTTATTCATATTGAATTAGACAGATGAAAACGAAGTCTTTACAATAGAAAAGTAGTGTATAAAGGTACTAGATCACATAACTTTCAATGTTTTATGGAGTTTTTGTCTACAGATTTTGGTCTTTGAAAGATGTTTGTCAGCATGTTGTTAAACAGCAGTCCGGTCCATTGAACACAGTGTCCTTGAGTCTTTCACAGCCTCACTTTCATTCCTGACAAAAACACTGACTAAGGTCTATATATCATACATATTAAAAATACATTTTAGCAAAGCTATGTAAAAAGAAAAGCTGAGATACAACTGAAATGTTAAATACCTTAATCTTCATAACTATAATTTGAAGACTAAGTTTTATTGTAAGGCAGAGAAAGTTAATACGAGTAAACACTATTGCTGTGTTTTGTTTTTGGCATACAGTCAGAGCACTCGTGCAAATTCTGTAGAAATTCTGCTTTAAGAGTGAATCTTATCTGTTGCTTTTGTTTAAAGATTCCGGTCTGAAGTGTCAGTGTTAAGACTTTTCCAGTGATGAATGACTTAGAGAAGTGTTACGAATGTGCAATCCTGTTCCCGCAGCAGCAAAAATCGACAACAGCTGATAAAACTCATAAAACTGTCAGTCAAGACGGATCCTGTGTGAAGCATCAGCTGCGTGAACATTATAACCTTTAAAACAGATTCCAGTGCTGTGGACATCAATAATGAAAAGCACAGAGACTGTGGGGGGGCGGAGCCAGAAGTCTCTGCCTGAGCTCTCATTGGCTGCTGCTACAGTGGGTGGAGCCAGGAGCCTCACCCTGAGCTCTCATTGGCTGCTCCTGCTGCAGTGGGCGGAGCTCTGGCCAGCCTCCAGCACTTCATCTTTGGGTGTCAACCTTCAAAACGCAATAAAAGTAGGTGTTAAAAAGCAGTAGGAAAAACGAAACATTTGTTGAGATCTGACGAATGAAAGGAATATTGCAGGTTCATCAAGTTCATCTATCTGTCTGGATAGTGTGTGACTAATGTGTGAGACTTCTGATTCATTAGCCACTACAAGGAATAACTAGAAGAATAAAGTGCTGTAAACGGTTAAACTATTTGAGCTACAAACCAGCGTGTATAAACACCATATATATAATAACCATAAGGTTACGACAATACATTAAAGTAATATGGTAAGAAATCCCAGTTTGCATTATCCAGCAGTGTTACGTGCTCCGAGGATATGTGTTTTTGTTGTTGTTTTTGCTGTCACTTTCTCCGCTATCACCTCTCAGGTCGGTGCTGCTGGCTGTCCATCATCATTACGACGTACACCTGAATGGGCGTCCTTACTATAAGAGACTGACGTAGACCGGAAGCGGGAGAGAGAGAAGGAGCTTTGTTGGCTTTCGTTTTGGGTCACGCGGTGGCGTGCCTTGTTTTTTTATTTTTTGTTATCTACCGTTTATATTTTCAGTTAACCGTTTGTTTTCTCTCAGTGGTTGTTATTTTTGGTTTACGTTGAATTTGAGTCCTTACGTTTTTTTCCCGTATATTGCTTTATAACCGGCCAGGGAGTAGTGAGTAGGAAAGTATGTCACGTGACTTCCATTTATGCAACACCTAGGGAAACCCGTGTTAATATATCAGGTAAGGAGCGGATGCTACTATTGTATGTTTTGGTTTTTACGTAGTGTAGATTAGGTAGGGCGTGCTGAGCGCCGTCGACTTTGTTTTTGTTTTTGTCTCTCTCTTTTGTGCACCTCGGTGCTATAAATAAATATATGCGTTTTCATGATTCAAACCCTATTTTTGTCCTTGTGTCCTTTTGCACCAGCACCTTAAACACATTCACGAGTTCACACTTACAAATGATCAGAGAATAAATAGTTATGCGTATTTGGCGTGCTGTCCGGGGGGAGGGCTCCGAGCTCGGAAATTGGGCCCGAACCCAGAGTACTCCCCCCGTATCTCTTGGTTAGGAAGATAACCAGGTAAGTGTGAGGAGATGGGGTGGTGGAGGGATGCTGAAAACTGTCAAGGATAATGGGTGAGTCGACTGTGAGTATTTATAGGCCTTTAATCATGCTGATTGAGTGGACCTGTTGATTACTGATTGCTGACAGCTGGTTGGAATGACTTGATTGTTTGATCATTAGAACGTGTTCCTCCCGAACTTTGTTAATAAAACATCATTTAACCGGGTTAACTAATCCGGGAATTATCTATATTATTTTATGTTGTGTTCCCTCATGCCCTTAGCCATTTTAGGGACGTAACAAGCAGCATTACAGGCTGAAGGATACAGGAACTAGGACACATTCAGTGTACACATGATCTCTTATGCTCTGATGTCTGAAATAAGGTGGATGAAAGTAAAAGTGTCTGTGGATGGAGTTTTCCACACGTAAATCAAGCCATGACTGCTATCAGAGTTAAATAAAGAAATGGCCATGGATACACTCGTCTAACACTGAACTCAAGTAATACAGCCTTGATTTGAATGCAGATGATGGTAACAAACAAAACAGTGAACTGATGCATCTGCTTTCATTCTAATACTTCAGTTCAGTCAGTAGATTGAATGAAGTGTTAGTACTGATGTTCCCAGTGGAAAGGTTGTATCATCTAAACAGAATGTAAATTCAAATAATCCACATAATATAAAACATGAACCTGTGTGCGCTTTCAGCGTCGACTTTACTGCGTCTCTCCGTCGACCCGATGCGTTCAGACGAACCAGGCGCATCACACACACTGTGGTTGTGGAACGCCGTAGAGATGGGTGTGTTGTCATGGTTACCGGTGACAGGTGTGTGCATGCCTGTGCTGGTGCCCGTGGACTTGGACACGACCTTGAGCTTGTGTGAGGAGGACTTGTAGTGTTTGGACTTGTGCTGTTGAACACGGCTGTTGTGTTTGAGGAAGAACTCGCAGGACTCCTGCAGGACACGCCGGCTCTCGCTGATGGGACTGAAGCACACACACACACACACACACACACACGCACACACTGGTCAGATCAGGTGATGCTGGAAGTGGATAACATGACATAAAAATGCCCTCTATGACAGATTTGCAAAGCCACAAACAGTTGAGTTGAGTTATGGCGAGTTCACACTGCACGATTTTAGCCGGATTTACTGTCACTGACAGATGCCTGAAATCGGAGGCAAATCGGCGCTCGTTCACACGAGTGACAATCACACAGAGTGAGTTATCAAAGACGCGATCTGAGAGAATCATTGATGAGACGCAGACGCCCCTGAGATATATGACATGCTAAATATCTGGACCTGCTGTGTGACTGAAACCTCATCGGCGATGACCGACAGCCAATGAAAAAAGAGCAAGATACAGGGCAGCGGGAAGTTCAGGGAGGAGTTACAGACCACAATATCAGAATTACACAAGCTTTACAATTATATCAAACAGAAACAAAGCACAAACATTTGCGTGACCAGCAGCACATTGCTAAATTATTTATTTATCCCCAACTCTCCTGGACAGGACACACAGTCCTGCTCCCCGCGTCTCCCCAAACATTTCCTCCTGCATAATCTGTTTTTCTTTTTCTCCCTTTCGCTGCAAATCAGCGCACAGACAATTTGGATCACAAGCTACTCGCAGGCTATTATTTTTAATATCAATTTCAGAACTCCGGTCTGACGCACGCATGATCTTGCGTTATTTCCTTATCACTTCTCGCATGTGTTTGGTTGTGAAACGTCGTTTGCGGACCAAACAAAGTTGTCTGTGATTCTTCCTATTGTAAAGCCATGCAGTGAGACTGAACGCTGCCACAGATACTCCTGCAGTGTGAAGACAACAGTTATCTGATGAGTTATCATACAGTGTGAACTCAGCATTAGGGTTAGAGAGAGCGTCCTCACTCTTTCTTGCGCGTTCTCTTGAAGAATGAGGCCCACTCCCAGCAGGTCTTCTTACTGCTGACCCAGAACACGGCTGATATTCCCACCACCAGCGTCATCAGATACTTCATGAGGAACAGGGAGAGCTTGGGCCGCTCCACATCCACACTCTACAACAAACCAAACAGCAGGTCAGTGAGAGACTACAAGCACTGGTACTGTGCCAGAGGGATAGGGTCAGGGTTAAGGGTCAGGGGTCAAGGTTAAGGGTCAGGGGTCAAGGTTAAGGGTCAGGGTTAAGGAGTCTCACGCGGCGGGAGCAGGGGATGCTGAACTCCTGGCAGTGCCGGCGGATCCAGCTGTTCTCCCAGGACTCGCGCTGGGCTTGTTCGTACAGGTAGCAGCCGAGCAGCGCCAGCAGCGGCAGCAGGTACAGGCCGCTGAACACGCCGATGCGGATCATGAACTTCTTCAGCTTCTCCTGGTTGCGCTCGTCATGCTGGATCACCTGACGCACGTGGTTCAGAGACACGATGCCGGCGAGCAGCAGCGACAGGCCGATCAGAACACCGAGGGCTAGCGGTGCCACGACGAACCAGCGCAGCACTGCCAGATCGTACAGGCCGACGAAGCACACGCCGCTGAGGCCGTCTCCCTCCACCTTCCCCAGCGCTAGCAGCGAGACCGTTAGTGCTCCGGGGAGACCCCAGGCCACCGCGTGGAACCACACCGCCTTCTTCTCGATGGCCTCGCAGCTCCACTTGGGCCCTGCGGCCAGAAACCATGTGATGGTGAGGATGACCCACCACACCATCCCTGCGGTAGAGCAGAAGTAGAGCAGCATGAAGAGCAGCGTGCAGCCGCGGCTCTGGGCTCCTAGCACCACCGTAGCCGCGCGGCCCGGCACACTCGGCTCCACGCACGCCGCCTCCGTATCCAGCAGAAAACCAATGAAATACACCAGAGAGACTAAAGTGTAGCAGACAGAGTAGAAGATGATGGGCCGCTCGGGGTAGCGGAACCTCTGGACATCGATGAGGAAGGTGAGAGATGTGAAGAGAGTTGCACACAAACACACGGCGGAACACACGCCGATGAAGGTCTTAGCCAAGTGAACCTCGTGTGGTTTCAGGAACATGTTGTCGCAGGGCGGAGCGCAGTCTTGAGCCCCGAGGAAAGAGCCGGCCTGACCGGGCCGAGTCTTCAGATGCAGCGGACACCAGAACCCCAGATCCCGACCAGACGACGGAGAGCTTTTGGACGTGGTCAATTCCTCTACGGCTGAGACGGCAGAACCGTTCGGAGAAAAGCGGCACGATTCCAATCTGGAAAAAACAACATACAAATCATAAAAATGTACAGCTCTGAAAACATACATAGGCCTGGGGCGAGTTGCATAAACACAGTCATTATGTTAAGAGTGTGACTCACCAGCAGTTGGTTCGGGATTTAAAGTCTTACTTTTCAGTGTCAAATTAGACTAATCTACATTTTTATATAACTGACTTAAAAAAGTTATGAACAGTCTTAAAAAAAAATTAGGTGACCAACATGTAACACATGTCTTAGCAGTTTATGCCAACGGCCACCGTCCTGTGTGTGTAACAGTAAGTCATGTGTGTGTAACAGTCAGTCCTGTGTGTGTAACAGTCAGTCCTGTGTGCGTAACAGTCAGTCATGTGTGCGTAACAGTCAGTCATGTGTGCGTAACAGTCCTGTGTGTGTAACAGTCAATCATGTGTGTATAACAGTCAGTCCTGTGTGTGTAACAGTCAGTCATGTGTGCGTAACAGTCCTGTGTCTGTGTGTGTAACAGTCAGTCATGTGTGCGTAAAAGTCAGTCATGTGTGTAACAGTCAGTCCTGTGTGCGTAACAGTCAGTCCTGTGTGCGTGACAGTCAGTCCTGTGTGCGTGACAGTCAGTCCTGTGTGCGTAACAGTCCTGTGTAGTGTTGTCACGATACCAAAATTATTGTTTCGATACCGATACCAAGTCTAGTATTGCGATTTCGATACTTTTTCGATACTTTTCCTGAAAAGGGAGAAACACTCTCAAATATCATTGCTGTGCTTTATTTTAAAACCGGGACAACATTCTAATCATATAACACACTAATAAATGAACATATGAACAGCAGATATATTAAACATTTGAACAAAATATGAAATATAAAAATATAAAAAATAAATTAGAGCAATGACATTCAAGGTAAAAATTTTTATAAATTTAGCAGCATTATCTCATTTATCATAAGAAACCGAAATAAAAACGGACACGACATGCAGCCAGTGTGTCGCCGGCCTTACAAATCTGGAACGCGGTCATTCTTAGTATCGATACTAATAAATTAAGGAATCGTGACGTTTTTAATTTCCGATTTACTTTTGAAGTATCGGTGCACCGTGCAACAGAGCAAGGTAGGCAACGTACTTCCATATGTCACTCCTCGCGTCATCTTTTTCTACGAGTCGTGGACCACTTGTGCTCGCACATGCAGCCATCTCGCTGTAGTGTTTTGTCACATGACACTGACAGCGGCAGGTTCTTTGCTGCGTGCGTCAGGAAAAAAACACAGACGTCCATAGGGAGGCGTTTTTTTTTTTTTTTTTTTTAAGTATCGATACTGATAAATTTAGGTATCGTGACGTTTTTAATTTCCGAGTATCGCGATACTTTTGAGGTATCGGTACACCGTGCAACACTAGTCCTGTGTGCGTAACAGTCCTGTGTGCGTAACAGTAAGTCATGTGTGCGTGACAGTCAGTCCTGTGTGCGTAACAGTCAGTCATGTGTGCGTGACAGTCAGTCCTGTGTGCGTAACAGTCAGTCCTGTGTGTGTAACAGTCCTGTATGTGTAACAGTCCTGTGTGCGTAACAGTAAGTCATGTGTGCGTGACAGTCAGTCCTGTGTGCGTGACAGTCAGTCCTGTGTGCGTGACAGTCAGTCCTGTGTGCGTGACAGTCAGTCCTGTGTGTGTAACAGTCCTGTGTGTGTAACAGTCCTGTGTGCGTAACAGTCCTGTGTGCGTAACAGTCAGTCCTGTGTGCGTAACAGTCCTGTGTGCGTAACAGTCAGTCCTGTGTGCGTGACAGTCAGTCCTGTGTGCGTAACAGTCAGTCCTGTGTGTGTAACAGTCCTGTGTGTGTAACAGTCCTGTGTGCGTAACAGTCAGTCCTGTGTGCGTAACAGTAAGTCATGTGTGCGTGACAGTCAGTCCTGTGTGCGTGACAGTCAGTCCTGTGTGAGTAACAGTCCTGTGTGCGTAACAGTCAGTCCTGTGTGCGTAACAGTCAGTCCTGTGTGCGTAACAGTCCTGTGTGCGTAACAGTCAGTCCTGTGTGCGTAACAGTCAGTCCTGTGTGTGTGTAACAGTCCTGTGTGCGTAACAGTCGTGTGTGCGTAACAGTCAGTCCTGTGTGCGTAACAGTCAGTCCTGTGTGCGTAACAATCAGTCCTGTGTGCGTAACAGTCCTGTGTGCGTAACAGTCAGTCCTGTGTGCGTAACAGTCAGTCCTGTGTGCGTGACAGTCAGCCCTGTGTGCGTGACAGTCAGTCCTGTGTGCGTAACAGTCCTGTGTGCGTAACAGTCCTGTGTGTGTAACAGTCCTGTGTGCGTAACAGTCAGTCCTGTGTGCGTAACAGTCAGTCCTGTGTGCGTAACAGTCAGTCCTGTGTGCGTAACAGTCAGTCCTGTGTGTGTAACAGTCAGTCCTGTGTGCGTAACAGTCCTGTGTGCGTAACAGTCCTGTGTGCGTAACAGTCAGTCCTGTGTGCGTAACAGTCATAACAGTCCTGTGTGCGTTCGCTGCTGGTCATTCTCACCGGTCGCAGCGCAGCTCTGACGGCCAGCTGATCCCGAAGGTGAGCATGTCTCTGCTACAGTCGGACTGCACTCGCTCACACCGCTCTCGGCACGGGTGCAGCACACGCGTGTGATCCCGGCACTCGGGAACAAAAGCCTGGCACAGGAACAGATGCACGTCTGGAGAACAGCGCAGGCTGGCCAGCGGCATGAAGAGCTACAGAGAGAACAACAAGAGAGAGAAAGACTGCATTAACAGTCGGTGAGAATAAACTCACTGTTGAAGTATATGTCAGTTTGTCCTCTGGGTTACTGATGCAGAAATAAACTCTCCTGCACTTCTGTATATCACAAACATAACATGTTTATATCATGTCCGAAAACAAAGAAAAGTTCTGTCGTCTACAGCAGTAGATATGCTACTTTCTTTCTCAGAATCTCTGCTGCTGTCAGATGTGCTGTGGTTTGGATCCATTTACGTTGGCAAAACAAAAACAGACAAAGCAACTGGTGACATTATGTCTGAAATGTCAGTTATCGAATATCAAGGGATACTTTGCAAAATCTGTCATCATTTACTCTCCCACACGTTGCTCCAAATCGGTATGACTTTCTTTCTTTTCTGAAACACGAAAGAAGTTATTTTTTATTCATGATTTTGTCCATACAAGAAAAGTCAGTGAACACAGAAATGGACAACATAGTTTTTCATTGTCTGAACAAAAAAAATTTAGTAACATAGTGTTCCCCACGACAGGTTTAGATCGACACGACTAAATGATGCCAGAGTCCAACGCCTGCAGAAGACCTTCATCACCTTCATCTTCTGCTCCAGCACACACACACACACACACACCTTCATCTTCAGCACATTGATGTCCTGGTCGTAGTGCTCCAGTACACACACACACATACACACACCTTCATCTTCAGCACAGCGATGTCCTGGACATAGTGCTCCAGCACGCACACACACACACCTTCATCTTCAGCGCAGCGATGTCCTGGACATAGTGCTCCAGCACGCACACACACACACCTTCATCTTCAGCGCAGCGATGTCCTGGACATAGTGCTCCAGCACACACACACACACCTTCATCTTCAGCACAGCGATGTCCTGGACATAGTGCTCCAGCACACACACACCTTCATCTTCAGCGCAGCGATGTCCTGGTCGTAGTGCTCCAGCACACACACACACACACACACACACACACACACACACCTTCATCTTCAGCGCAGCGATGTCCTGGTCGTAGTGCTCCAGCATGTTGGGGAAGAAGGTGGTGTTGTAGGGCATGTGGACACACCACTGCACTCGCACTGGCTCACATGTGAAGAGTGTGTGGCTCGCGCTCGAGTCCAGCGTCAGGACACACACACACAACCACAGCGGGATCCGCATCATTCAGGAAGACCTCCGGGAAATCTGCAACACACACATGTACATCAGCGAAATATGAGCACAGTCACGTCAAGCCAATCTGCTGCCAAACATTTCAATAACCAGAATAAATGTGTGTGTTTGTGTGTGTGTGTTCTCACTGTGGCTGGATTAATAAAAGCATATTTAAATGGAAGAGTCTACACTGTCGGCAACAAAGTGTGAATCTTTCTAGCTGTAATCATGTATTTTTAGGATCATTTTATTAATATTTTACTTGATAATTAACAGAATCAAACAACCTAACACAAGCGTTGAGTGAGTTTGGACCCGAACCGTAAGAAAATCTCTAAACTTGCCTCATTCTGCACTAATAACCATAATCATCATCAGAGGAAACATTCAAGACACTCTTTAAACCTCACTATAGTGTGTGTTAAACATGAAAATCATACTGAAAGGTCTCAAAACAAGTGAAAATGAATCTCAGGTTCATAATAAATTCACCATAATGAAGGAGCAGAATATGGAGATGATGTTAGATGATGCTTCATGTGTTCATGTATGTTTAATAATCATATGTATATGAAACTGCATGATCTGTTCTGTTGATTTACTCTATTGAGAAGTATTGTTTACTGGTAGGAGAGATTAATCATCATTAGTGATTAATTATCGCGACGATCTTATTTAAATATCAATAGATTTCAGAGAGGATATCGTCTGTGTATAGAAGCATAATTATCAGCAAATATTTAAAATTAGACATGATGCAGACTTTAGCCAACATTGATTCATAAACTGAATTATCTATTGGTCTTTCTTATCTACATAATCATCCTAGACTAGAGTTTGTATCCAACATTCCTTCGTGTTTTTGACGTCTCTTCCTGTTTTAATAATGGTTGTCTGGTCAACGCGTTTCTGTTCAAACACACAACTTCAGTAAAACAACTGAGCACATCAAATATCGCACAAAGTTTCACAAATGATGTCTATACATTTTTGATTATGTCTTACTTCAGGTACAAAATCATCTACGTCATTCTCCACCGGTGAAAGTCTCTAACTTATCCAGAAGAGAAACAATAGACTTGCAGGAGTTTGTGACTTCCGAGAAAAACTAAGCTCAGGTGTGCGCATGCGCAGAGAGCATGTCAAAGGGACTGTCTGCAAATTCCTCTCACAGTCCAAAAATATAAACATCTAATCATTCATGAAAATTAACGATTTTTTACAAAGTTATAGTAAATGCCTTCAGTAAACCGACTTACTACATGTGAGATTGTGCATTATTTTCCTGTAGAAAGTCCAACTACAAGCTTTGAAACATGAGAAAAAAACTTTAGGTGAATGACTGCATCTGAAAATTATTGTCGTACATATATGAAGAAGAATTGTAAAAAAAAAAAAAAAAAAAAAAAAAAAGGTACCTGTAGTAAGTCAGTCTTACCAATAGGAACTTCCTTCAAGCTTTGCAATTTGAACATGTCTGTTTTTTTGTTAAAAGTAATTTTAATCAATTCAAATTATATGTTTTAACGCAGTTGCTGGAACTGACAGACGTTCCCTTACGCATCAAAAACACTCTCAGGTGTAAATATGCGGCTCTAATGCACGTTGGTGATTTTGAAATTAATATTTCATGTCGATATACAGTTGTTGCATATTGCTAAAACCAATCGTGCTATTGATGTCTCTGTAAGAAAACTAATGTCTGGCGAATGTCGAACCTGAAACTAACTTTAGCCTACAGCTCTTTAATATTCACCTTCACCTTCACAAGACTCGCACACACACACACACACACACGCATTTTCTCTCTCTCTCTCTCTCTCTCTCTCTCACGCACACACACAAACATTCTCTCTCTCTCACACGCACACACACACAAACATTCTCTCTCTCTCTCTCTCACACACACACACACACTCTCTCTCTATCAGCCCCACAAACACACACATAGGTGTGCACACACTTGAACATTGTGGTTATTATTATCTATAAATCACTTATAAAGAATTCATTCCATTTGGTTGTACATATCGCAAATTGCAAACAAGTTCTATAGAAACTGTCCATAGAATCAATATCATTAGAAATCTAGGTGTACCAAATGATTCATTGATAAACAATTTAATTCAGTGGTATTACAGTTTTTCTCGATTGTTTACACACATTTTCTGAAAGCATGCCTCATATTCTCAGAACTCTACACACAAATCCAAAAACACACACACAATGGGCAAAACCCCTCAATTCTCCTGCAAAATGAAACTTTACATTCAAAACAATGTTATTTCTTCTCAAAATGGTATTTTGTTTTCAAGTGACACACACAAACCATCATATGAATAGACATTTATAAGAACCAGTTGAACACTGATGTGCTCAATGGAAAACACTATGATGAATGGAAAACACTTCTTCTCCATTCATCATAATGACTTAGGCCTTTTTTTTGTTCAGTGTTACACTTGCTACAGACAGTACATACATAAGTGTGCTGTAAAATATTTGAGAATATTGTTTTTATACTCAGAACACACAAATACATGGTAACAGATATATTTTATTTTTCCCACAAAAACAATGTACACAGTGTACATCCCAAACCAACACAAAGTTGTACATACAGTGGTCTACATACAAAACAACAGAAGAATTGAATGTATACAGTTACAGTAAAAAAAAAAAAAATCCAATGTTGGCATCCATTGCTCCACTGAAGAGCTCACCTGTTGCCCTTTCATGCTAAAGCTCTGATTGCTAATTGTAAAACTGTGTGACGGGTGTTTGCCCATGTGATGAGTCAGTGTGCATATTTGAATGGCAGTGTGTTCCTTGTGAAAACAAGAGATTTTCTGCATTAAAATTGTGCCAAAAACAGAGAATTGTGTGTAGTGTTTTGAAAAATGTGTGTTTTAGAACTGCAGTTTGAATGCTTGAATTGTGCTTGTAGTTTAGCAGAATTAGTTCAGGGGGATGGTGCATGAGTTACATGTTGTGGTCATTGTGTCTCAAGTACCAGAATTTGTGTGTAAACAATTGAGAAAAACTGTAAATAATAGACTAATGTATTAAACTATACAATAAGAGATGAAAATGAACAGTTTGATAGTAAGAGCTTTATGCCAGGCCGTTACTGGGAATCTAATGTTTAGATGAAACTGTTATTTTGTGTAGAGAAAAGGATACTTCAAGTGATTTTGTGTAGTGTACTAACACAATTGAAACAATGCTGAAATATTTGAAAAAAGTGCACTTTTGATGATCTGTTGTGATATTAGCATTAAGAGTTTTTAAAATGTACACCTTACTTGTGAAAATAGTACCAAAACTGCAACAGGTGAGATGATTTTGTCGATGAATCTATTCCTCCACCGTTGTCTCAGATCTAGGTCTGAAAACCCTTGACATCAGTCGACACATGAAGAGTAAGTTCACTTCAAAATGAAAATTCTGTCATCATTTAATCTCCCTCAAGTTGATTCAAACCTGTGTGAATTTCTTTCTTCTGCTGAACACAAAAGAAGATATTTTGAAAAATGTCGGTAACCAGTTGATGGATCCCATTGACTTCCATAGTATTTTTTTCCTACTATGAATTTCAGTGGGATCCATCAACTGGTTACTGACATTTTTCAAAATATCTTCTTTTGTGTTCAGCAGAAGAAAGAAATTCATGCATATTTTCACTGACATTGAAAGCTCGATGCGGACTCTGTTTGCTCTGTGACGACAGGCTCTGGCGATATGGCCTATGTTCCCGCACACATAACATTTGTTCTTCTTAAATCTGCGTTGGTTGGCGTTGTGGTTTTTCCACTGCAACTGTAGCATTCTCTGGTTTCCTTCTGTTCTTCTGTTCTCCCCTTTTCCCTGTGATCAGGTTTCCTCACTTTGAACATGACGCTGTTTCATGCCTGTACGCTGGAGTTATTTTGCAAGTCAATCACATTTTTGCTTGCGGCTTCAGTGGCCACTGTGATTTTAAAAGCAGTCTGAAATGTCAGATTTGTTTCTGAAAGCAAACGTCTCTGAATCCGATCATCATGCCAAGTCGTTCCCTCAGCATTTGGTGTAAAGTTGCTCAGTCTTGCTCTAAGCCATGGTCAATCTTCTTCTCTTTATCCTTCAGATTCTTCAGTTTTCATCATCACTGATCCTGTTCATATCCTCAATCTGGTGTCACACCGGACTTTCTGCTTCATCCTCATCGCCAGAAATGTAGTATAATATAAATGTATAAATCAGATTACATAAATGAAGTTGAAGTTAACACTTTACTCTGTTTGCAGCAGTTCCAGCAACAGACAGGAACGCTGCATGCCTCTCACACACACTTCTTCAACTCAATTTCCAGCGCTGTGTTTCCCAAAAGCATCGTAAGCCAAAGTTGATCGTAGAGAATATTGGTGGCAATTGTTCTACGATCAGCTTTTGGGGAAACCAGCTCAGGTCAGAACACAACAACGACACATAGTGGTTACTGAAGGAAACTACAGTGTGTTTCGTATCTAAAGTTAGTTAAGGATCATCTCACTCATTTCTACGGTCTTTACTAACTTTACCTTCAGTAAACTCTGTTCAGATGACTGAACTTACAGGGTTTAACTGTAATTACACTCACTACTGTTCATAATTTTGCAGTCACTGTTTAAAAAAAATTCTTTTCAAATTCATACTTTTCTGCAAGGATTTTTTTTTCCAGTGCTGTTCCTCAAACTCGGAACAAAGAGTCATTGTTGTGATTTCCACACTTTACCAAGTAAGAAATGTTTCTTGAGCTCCTAAACGCAGAAGACACTTATTTTAAAAACACATAGGAATTGTCCACATTATGTGAATTTGTGTAAAGACTTGTTATTTTTAAGACAACCACAAGATGGGATCAGAGCATTGAACATTGAGCAACTAAACAACTTTAAATCAGAGAACCTGTTCAGTAAACATTACACTTACAGCCTCAGTTCAAAAACGAATCTGCTAAAAACCTTTAGTCAAGATTTGTTGAGTTTTACTCTCAGATAACCACACACTGTCCGAGTTAAACTGAAGACTAATTCAAATGTTTGAGTTCCCATGTTATATTTCTTACTTTGCACTTTAATTCAGTTTCAAAGAACAGCCTGTTGTTTAATGAATGCAGTCTTACCCAGTTATTTTCATACTATTGCAGAATAATTTCCCCTGTTACTTTCACTGTAAATGTATGTTTCACTTTATTGTACATCTATTGTACATTGTACAAGGCGACGAGTTTTCATCATGACGCGCTCCAGAGCGCACGGACTCATAATAACGGGAGCGCGCATTGGTCTCTGTGCGCGTAACACCGCGTGACAGTGGATATACACATGCACCAATCCAGAGCACTTGCCAGAGTGGCGAGCAATGAGCGGGTTTGCAGAGTCTTGTCAGTGAATGTCTCATCAGTGAATGTCTCAGTGAGTGTCTCAGTGAGTATCTCAGATCTTCCTGAAGCAACAGCATCGCTCGCGTGAGGTCCACGCGCGTCATGGCGGGAGCGCAGCCGGGAGTTCACGCGCTTCAGCTCAAACGCGTGTCCGTGCCCGAGAAGCTCAGGACGGGGGACAAGTTCATGAAGTGGGACGATGTAAGTAAAATTCATGGCAGATTCAGATTCTCAGTGTATTGTGGAGCAGTGTTAGCGCGAGCTGTCAGGGTCAGTCAAAAGTCACAATTACATGCTGGTTTACTCTAGAATTGCTTTTGTGTCTTATATTAGAATATTTTTGAAAACCTATTAAAAAGCCAGTTCACCCCATAATGAACCTTCTGTCATCGTTTACTCTCCCTCATGTCGTTCCAAACCCGAATGTTTTCCTGGGAACATCATAATCCTAGTGTAAAGAAAGACAGATATGGTTCGGTTCGGAAATGATGACAGAATTTACATTTAGAGTGATTCTCTCTTTAAATGCAGATATGTTGTGTAAACAAAGGTATTCTTCAGTGTCAGTATACTGTATTGCACTATACCGTTGTCATGTCATATTTGCATAGTTGCATCTATTTCAGCTCTAATGGACTGTTAGTTTGTTAGTGCTGTTTGTTTGACATCATGTTTAGGCAAATGACCTTTATTTATAACTGTAATCATAACAGATGGCAGCATATGCACGTGAACACGGAAATGTTACGATTCTCTTCAATGTAATGTTTCCTCGAGCTCATATTTTCCCCTAAAGCTTTCCGATACTCCTCTCCTGCCATAAAAGGTCAAACCTGCCTGTGAAAGTCCTCAAGCCCAAGTGATTCGATTAGAGAAACAAAATGCTGACATAGAGCTTCATGGAGGGACAAACAACTAAATAGAGAAAACCTCAGATTTTACTTGATGATGAGAAACTGTCATCCATGGGTGAATTTGACATTAATTGTAGATAGGTTCTTTGTATTATTGATTTTCCAGAATGAATGCACGTAAGTCATGGGAGAACTATATTGTTTTAATTCCAAGCCTGATTTAAACTGTGATGAGAGATGACAGTGTGCCTGCTTCTGAGGAGACTTTATGTGGGATAGAAGTGGGATTTATATTTTCCCATCAGAAACCACTTTTCTCCAGTCGATCATAATTCGGTTTAAACGGGGACTACTGACTACACCTGCTGGTTTACTGAACATCTTTAGCGATTTGTTGTGCTTTGGGAGTTCTTCAATATCCACAGTGTTTTGCCCATCCTATGAACGGCAGAAATTAGTGAATAAGTGATTTTGTAAAGCACCTGAAAGCACTACTGTATGTATTGAACCGAGAACAGAGATCATGAGAAGTGATGAAAATGATGATGGTGATGAAACTAATCCGTGATGCTGTAACTGTGTTTCTTAGACAGACATGAACACAAATGAGTTAAATCTCTGTCAAGTGAAGAGGTGTGGCTGCGGCGACTACTCATTCAACAACCAATCTGATTGCTTCAAGTAATTGCATAATCGTATAGTCACGTAATTGTCTAGTCATTTAAGCAATCCACCAACTATTCGAGTTTGTACGTCTTTCAGTAAGAAGAAGTTACGTTCTCATGAAATGTTGTATTTTTAGCACTTCTCGTGTTATTGCCTCACTTTGCTGTATTCCTCATTGGTAAGTTGTTTTGGATAAAAGCTTCTGCTAAATAATTTAATATAAATGTCATGTTTGGCAGTGACAACAATATAAAATAAAAAACAGAACGATGAATGATGCCGTGTGTTTCCTGATGTGTGCATGAGGAGCAGGGGTGCATGTGATTCTCTGGCTCCTGGATTTTCCCAGTTTTCCCAGTGTGTTTCCTGACGTGTACATGAGGAGCAGGGATGTATGTGATTCTCTGGCTCCTGGATTTTCCCAGTTTTCCCAGTGTGTTTCCTGACGTGTGCATGAGGAGCAGGGATGCATGTGATTCTCTGGCTCCTGGATTTTCCCAGTTTTCCCAGTGTGTTTCCTGACGTGTGCATGAGGAGCAGGGATGCATGTGATGCTCTGGCTCCTGGATTTTCCCAGTTTTCCCAGTGTGTTTCCTGACGTGTATATGAGGAGTAGGATGCATGTGATTCTCTGGCTCCTGGATTTTCCCAGTTTTCCCAGTGTGTTTCCTGATGTGTACATGAGGAGCAGGGATGCATGTGATTCTCTGGCTCCAGGATTTTCCCAGTTTTCCCAGTGTGTTTCCTGACGTTTGCATGAGGAGCAGGGGTGCATGTGATGCTCTGGCTCCAGGATTTTCCCAGTGTGTTTCCTGATGTGTACATGAGGAGCAGGGATGCATGTGATGCTCTGGCTCCAGGATTTTCTGTTTCACTTTTATCTTGGATAAAAGCGTCTGCTAAATCGCTTCGTCAGACCTTAGTTTCGTCAGACCTTAGTTTCAGTAGTCATGTCAAAGCAATAACTAAATCAGCATACTATCATCTGAAAAATATTGCAAGAATTAGATGCTTTGTTTCCAGACAAGACTTAAAGAAACTTGTGCATGCTTTCATCACCAGCAGGGTCGATTACTGTAATGGACTCCTCACTGGCCTTCCCAAAAAGACCATAAGACAGTTGCAGCTCATACAGAACGCTGCCGCCAGGATTCTGAGCAGAACCAGAAAATATGAACATATCACACCAGTCCTCAGGTCTTTACACTGGCTCCCAGTTAGATTTAGGATTGATTTCAAAGTATTATTACTGGTATATAAATCATTCAATGGCCTAGGACCTCAATACATTGCAGATATGCTCACTGAATATAAACCCAACAGATCACTCAGATCATTAGGATCATATCAGCTAGAAATACCAAGGGTTCACTCTAAGCATGGTGAGTCTGCTTTTAGCTATTATGCCAGCCACAGCTGGAACCAGCTTCCAGAAGAGATCAGATGTGCTCCTACAGTGGTCACATTCAAATCCAGACTCAAAACACTTCTGTTTAGCTATGCATTTACTGAATGAGCACTGTGCCGCTGTTCGTCCGACTGTACTGTATTGTATTTAATTTTATTTTTCTAAACTGTTTTAATTATTCTTGTTTCTTTTTATTATTTTAATTTCTTCTATGTAAAGCACTTTGAATTGCCATTGTGTATGAAATGTGCTATATAAATAAACTTGCCTTGCCTTGCCTTGCCTTGCCTAAATGACTAAATGTAAATGTAAATGTAAAAAATCTTCTGTGAGTCAGGATTGTTTTCCTTCTCGCTGGTAAAACTGAACAGAAAAGAGGCTTGCCTGTAAAAAGCTTTTGAAGCCCAGAGTTTTTATGCAAACGCTGGTTGAACGCTTCAGTTCGGTTGTTTACAGTTGCTGAGCAACTTCGCAACTTTACTTCTTTTTTAATGTAGAGTTGATCTGATGTGTGTCACACGTGTGTGTTTATCTGCTGTCTCGTCCAATTAGAGACTGAACTCTCTGTTTTCTAATATTAGTTTGGCTGTTTTTGCATTTGAACTCAAGTGTTTCAGAATGTGAATCTGTTTTACACTGATGTTATTCTGATTCTGATATGAATATCTGATCTTATGTCCTCCATCAAGATTAAAAAAAGAAGAAGAAAATAATCAGAGAATAATAGAAAAAAAAAATTCAATGAATTATAAAAAATTAGACTTGGCACAACTGATATATTTTGTATTCAACTGGCAACAAAATAACTGTTATATAATAATATACAATATACCATATAATCTGCCCAAAATAGTCTGGGGACACTAAGGATCACATCACCGGCTCACTTGGCATTTAACACACTTTTATGGTCATTATTAAACTGTCTTGTCAGATGTCTGACTGCATGCATGTTGCCATTGTGCAGAAAATGACAGAACGTTTCAGTAACGAAACGCCTTCAGGAATCCAGAGCTCATTTCTCCAGCCATTGATTGGCTCCTCGAGCGTCTGGCTTTAAATCTTGTCACTGGGAGAAACAGGACTCTCTGTAACTGCAGATCCCGTAGGATCGCGACTGTTTCTTCAGACAGCAGTGAGATTACATGGAGATCAAACCGAGACGTTCTCTAGGAATGTGTGTGTAAATCATCATCCGCTGTGTAAACGAAGCTCTGTCCTCCTCAGGCTTGGGCTCGTTTTTATCGTTTCATCGAGGAGATGGAGGCTTCAGTGTTTCAGTGTTTAAGGAGGCAAAGTAATTTGGAACTTGCTCCATTATCTACAAAATTCTCGGCTGTGGTTTCTCTGCCAGTGTGTTTGTCAATGGCAGAATCTGCATCTAAAAGCGTCCCAGTAATAAATCAGGTAGAAACAGGACCCTGTCAGACGAGTTGTTGACCGTATACATGATCGGACACACTCAGTAAAAGCTGTGGTGTTTATCTATTCTCAGAGCACACTGGTCACAGATGTTGTGTTGTGGACTGATACTAAAGCACTGATGTGTGTCGAATGTCTGCATGCGTAATCGGCCCCTGCTGAAGTTTAGGGACTATAAAACACCACTGCGTTCCTCCACAAAAACGTGCTGGTCTTTTTATAGAGCTCCAGTAATATTTGCAGTTGCTATGTGAAGTCCTGAGGGTTAAATGAAACATGAGCTGCTCCTGTCTCTCTGCGTCTGACGGCTCACACTCAACTCTGTTTCATTCACGACAAGGTTTGTGTTGCAGGAACTACAGTGCTCTATTTACTCTAGTTCACATCTGTCTTTCTCTTTAATATCTCTCTTTTTCTCACATCAACACAAACACGCAATACTTCTAATTCTTCTCATCTACCCATGTTTCTCTTGAACATACTGATTATGTTGACTATAATAAAATACCCAGTGTGCAGTGCTGACCCTGATGTGATTGTCTGGTGTTTTGAGGTGTTTGTCTGGTGTTTTGATGTGTTTGTCTGGTGTTTTGATGTGATTGTGATTGTCTGGTGTTTTGATGTGATTGTGATTGTCTGGTGTTTTGATGTGTTTGTCTGGTGTTTTGATGTGTTTGTCTGGTGTTTTGATGTGTTTGTCTGGTGTTTTGAGGTGTTTGTCTGGTGTTTTGATGTGTTTGTCTGGTGTTTTGAGGTGTTTGTCTGGTGTTTTGAGGTGTTTGTCTGGTGTTTTGAGGTGTTTGTCTGGTGTTTTGATGTGATTGTGATTTTCTGGTGTTTTGATGTGATTGTGTTTGTCTGGTGTTTTGATGTGATTGTCTGTTTTTTTGAGGTGATTGTCTGGTGTTTTGATGCGTTTGTCTGGTGTTTTGATGTGTTTGTCTGGTGTTTTGATGTGATTGTGATTGTCTGGTGTTTTGATGTGTTTGTCTGGTGTTTTGATGTGATTGTCTGGTGTTTTGATGTGATTGTGTTTGTCTGGTGTTTTGATGTGTTTGTCTGTTTTTTTGAGGTGATTGTCTGGTGTTTTGATGCGTTTGTCTGGTGTTTTGATGCGTTTGTCTGGTGTTTTGATGCGATTGTCTGGCGTTTTGATGCGATTGTCTGGCGTTTTGATGTGTTTGTCTGGTGTTTTGATGTGTTTGTCTGGTGTTTTGATGTGATTGTCTGGTGTTTTGATGTGTTGTCCAAGAAAAAACTTCCTGCTCAGCTACTGTTCGGACGCTCTTGCTTACTGCTCCGCGTTTTGCTCTATCGCTTTTACATTTTATCTCCTATTTTTTCTATATTTTATTTCCTTTATTTTATTTCCTTTTATCACCTAATTTTAACTTCAGCAAATCAGCACAGTGCTCATACGACAAAGTTTGGATTACTACAAAAACTGAGAATTCTTTTACCCGACCAGCTTACATACCGGGAAAGGAAAACACAACTGCCTACAAGGATAAGAGAAAATGCCTCTTCTGGAATCTACTTGCTGCACCAACTGCCACAGACTTTTACAAAGGATTGCAGTTCTAGAAACAAAGTTACTTACGGGACCACCAAACCAGACGGAGCACACAACAGAGCTTCGTCATGGACACCCTCAGCATACCGGTGAGTCCCATGAAACTAGTACTCCTCGACAGGTAGAGAAACAAGCCGATCGACTTACTAATCGATGGCACAAACAGGGAGCTAAACCCAAAGGCACTCGAGACATCAGATTGTCACGAGCATCACATATTACCGCAGTAGCATCCTCTACCCCAGATACAGCTCTGACAAGGATTGCAAACACTGGTCTGCTACCACTGCCTATACATCTTGAGAACAGATTTGAAGTACTAATGAATGTAAATGAGGAATCCACAAATGTGATGAATGTGATCGAACACAGACTGAATAGGCCAGTAGCTAACACTGATGCTAACTGGCGCTCAAGGTCGAGCAGACAGCGGCACTAAGCTCAGAGCGCAGCTGAGCCCAGGACTCTGATAGTGGGGGACTCCATAATCAGAAACATTAGCACCAGGGATACAACTACATGCTGCCTTCCACAAGCAACAACTTCTGATATAAACAGGGAACTTCAGAACATTCTGATGAAACATAAGACTGCTAATCGACTCATCATACATGTGGGGAAGAATGATATTCATAAAGAGCAGTCAGAACTCCTTAAGAAGGATTTCAATAAACTTTTTGAAACACTTAAAAGACTGAAAGTTCAAACATTCATCAGTGGACCACTACCAGCAAGAGGAACAAACAGGTTTTCACGGTTGCTTGGGCTAAATACATGGCTGCAAAAAACCTGCAATATAAAAGCAGTGAACTTCATTGACAATTTCAATCTTTTCTGGAGTCAACGACAACTGTTTCATCGGGATGGCCATCACCCAAACAAACTTGGTTCAAGAGTGTTAAAGGACAATATCTACTTCTCCCTAAATCATCCTTCTGCGGTTTGTGCCAATCCACTCAATCTGAACGGCACACACACACCTGGACACAGTATAAATGACCACGGGACTTCACTTCAGCAGCAAAATGGACATGATAACACCACTCCGCCACAACAACCTCTGCTCACGGACACAATCTCAGCTGAGCCCTGCACACAGAGCTCACCACAGATAGCCATATCAGAACTGCTTGAAGATTCAGCACCCAAGGACGACTTCCTGGAAAACAGCCAGGGAAGCCAGGACAGCATATTACAGCCTCCTATAACACCAGAGCAACAGCCCCTTTCACCAGACACTTTCTCCCTCTCCCCTGCAACGCCATTACTGTGCTTCTCACAGAAAATGGAAGAACTGGTGCATGCTGGAACCAGACTATCCCACTCTTTTGCTGCAAGCCCCCAGATACCAACTAAAAAAAGACAGGCACCACTACCACCAAAGCCTGCGGGCCCAGCTCGCCCTCCCCCTCCTCCTGTGAGAGCTCTTCGGCCTCTGCCACAACGCCAGGGCCCACACCCTCCTCCTTCTGCTCGAGGTGAACCAAAAACAACTGATACCAGCTCTCAGTGATATGTGTCGGGTCCCCGTTTTGATAACAGTAACTTTCTCAAATGTTTACAAAACAAGCGGGAACCCAGTGTGCCTGTATCTTTCTCTATTGCTGTTCTATTACATGATAGAAAGTCTAAGGCCTTCAATAGCCGTACAGCAAACCCAACTAATCTGGTGCCTATTACACGTCAAACTAATATTGCTGTGGGGAAAAGTAAGTCTGTTAAGTTAGCTCTTTTAAACATTCGCTCACTTAAAAATAAATCACTTCTAGTCAACGACTTAATAACCACAAACAACCTGGATTTTATGCTTCTAAATGAAACCTGGCTAGAAGACAGCTTCAGTGCAACAATCCTCAATGAAGCAGCCCCTCCTAACTTTACTTTTATGAGTGTCTGCAGAGCTGTTAAGAGAGGTGGGGGTCTAGCTGCTCTTTTTAAAGATATCTATCAATGTAAGCAAATATCATTTGGGAATTACTTGTCTTTCGAATATCTGGGTATTGTGTTAAAAGGTGCTCCACGCATTTTACTTTTCATTATTTACAGGCCTCCAAAATACTCTCCAGCCTTTGCTGAGGACTTTACAGAACTGTTATCAACAATTACCTCAGAGTTTGACTGTTTTGCCATTGCTGGAGATTTTAACATCCATATAGATAATGCAGAAAACAATATGGCAAAAGAAATCAAAACTGTTTTAAAAACATTTGATCTGACTCAGCATGTACATGGACCCACACACAATCGTGGACACACTTTAGATTTACTTATCAGTAAGGGTCTAAACATTTCATCGATTGTTATTAAGGATGTAGCACTGTCTGATCATTTCTGTATTTTCTTTGATATATTGATCTCTCCTGCCACTGAAGCTAGATCTGTGTCTGTCAAGAAGAGATGCTTAAATGAGAACACTAGTGTCCTATTTATGAAGGCTATATCTTTAACACCAAGCATATCTGCAGACTCTGTTGATTTTCTCCTTGATTCTTTTAACTCAAAAGTTAAAGGTGTAATTGATGATATTGCTCCTGTGAAAGTCAGGAAGAAGAGTGGCAGACAAAAGGCACCTTGGAGAAACTCAACAGCAGTGCAAAATATGAAAAGACAATGCAGAAAAGCAGAGCGCATGTGGCGGAAGACAAAACTTGTAGTCCATTATAACATCTACAAAGACAGCCTTCATGCTTTCAATATGGAACTAGGCAAAGCTAGACAGACTTTCTTCTCAAATATTATAAACAGTAATTTAAACAACACACGCACTCTTTTTGCTACTGTAGAGAGACTGACAAACCCCCCAAGCCAGATTCCCAGTGAAATGCTCTCAGACAGCAAGTGCCGTGAGTTTGCTTCTTTCTTCTCTGAGAAAATCAATAATATCAGAAAGGTGATCAGCACATCCTTGACTTGCGCTGGGGTCAGACAGATCAAACCACCTGAGAAAGTAGTTACTATGTCTGATTTCAAAGAAATTGATGGCAAAATTTTGGAAGAAACCGTACAGCACCTTAAAACATCAACCTGCGCTCTTGACACACTTCCCACATCGTTTTTCAAAAGTGTGTTAAACAGTTTAGAAGCAGATCTTCTAGAAGTGGTAAATGCTTCACTTCTCTCTGGGAGTTTTCCAAACTCCCTAAAAACTGCAGTTGTCAAGCCCCTCCTGAAAAAGAGCAATCTGGATAAGACCATATTAAGCAACTATAGACCAATCTCAAATCTTCCTTTCATAGGTAAGATCATTGAAAAAGTTGTCTTCAATCAGCTGAACAAATTCTTATGCTCGAATGGATACTTTGACAATTTTCAATCTGGTTTCCGACCGCACCACAGCACAGAGACAGCGCTCATAAAGATAATAAACGATATTCGCTTAAATACTGACTCAGGCAAATTATCAGTGCTGGTACTACTCGACCTCAGTGCTGCATTTGACACTGTCGATCACAACATACTTCTGGACAGGCTGGAAAACTGGGTGGGGCTTTCTGGGATAGTCCTAAAATGGTTCAGGTCATACTTAGATGGGAGAGGTTATTATGTGAGTATAGGAGACCATAAGTCTGAGTGGACATCCATGACATGCGGAGTCCCTCAAGGCTCAATTCTTGCGCCACTCCTGTTCAACCTGTATATGCTCCCAATGAGCCAAATAATGAGAAAGAACCAAATCTCTTACCACAGCTATGCAGACGACACACAGCTCTACTTAGCCCTATCGCCCAACGATTATAGCCCCATTGACTCCCTGTGCCAATGCATTGATGAAGTCAACAGTTGGATGTGTCAAAACTTTCTTCAGTTAAACAAAGACAAAACTGAAGTCATTGCGTTTGGAAACAAAGATGAAGTTCTCAAGGTGAACGCATACCTTCACTCTAGGGGTCAAACAACCAAAAATCAAGTCAGGAATCTTGGTGTGACACTAGAGTCAGAGCTTAGTTTCAGTAGTCATGTCAAAGCAATAACTAAATCAGCATACTATCATCTGAAAAATATTGCAAGAATTAGATGCTTTGTTTCCAGACAAGACTTAGAGAAACTTGTGCATGCTTTCATCACCAGCAGGGTGGATTATTGTAATGGACTCCTCACTGGCCTTCCCAAAAAGACCATAAGACAGTTGCAGCTCATACAGAACGCTGCCGCCAGGATTCTGAGCAGAACCAGAAAATATGACCATATCACACCAGTCCTCAGGTCTTTACACTGGCTCCCAGTTAAACTTAGGATTGATTTTAAAGTATTATTACTGGTATATAAATCATTCAATGGCCTAGGACCTCAATACATTGCAGATATGCTCACTGAATATAAACCCAACAGATCACTCAGATCATTAGGATCATATCAGCTTGAAATACCAAGGGTTCACTCTAAGCATGGCGAGTCTGCTTTTAGCTATTATGCCAGCCGCAGCTGGAACCAGCTTCCAGAGGAGATCAGATGTGCTCCTACTGTAGTCACATTCAAATCCAGACTCAAAACACATCTGTTTAACTATGCATTTTCTGAATGAGCACTGTGCCAATGTTCGTCCGACTGTTTGTACTGTATTTTATTTTTTATTTTTCTAAACTGTTTTAATTATTCTTATTTCTTTTTATTATTTTAATTTCTTCTATGTAAAGCACTTTGAATTGCCATTGTGTATGAAATGTGCTATATAAATAAACTTGCCTTGCCTTGCCTTGCCTTTGTCTGGTGTTTTGATGTGATTGTCTGGTGTTTTGATGCGATTGTCTGGTGTTTTGATGCCATTGTCTGGTGTTTTGATGTGATTGTCTGGTGTTTTGATGTGATTGTCTGGTGTTTTGATGTGATTGTCTGTTGTTTTGATGTGATTGTTATTGTCTGGTGTTTTGATGTGTTTGTCTGGTGTTTTGATGTGATTGTCTGGTGTTTTGATGTGATTGTCTGGTGTTTTGATGTGTTTGTCTGGTGTTTTGATGTGTTTGTCTGTTTTTTTGATGTGTTTGTCTGGTGTTTTGATGTGATTGGTGTTTTGATGTGATTGTGATTGTCTGGTGTTTTGATGTGTTTGTCTGGTGTTTTGATGTGTTTGTCTGGTGTTTTGAGGTGTTTGTCTGGTGTTTTGATGTGTTTGTCTGGTGTTTTGAGGTGTTTGTCTGGTGTTTTGAGGTGTTTGTCTGGTGTTTTGAGGTGTTTGTCTGGTGTTTTGATGCGATTGTCTGGTGTTTTGATGTGATTGTCTGGTGTTTTGATGCGATTGTCTGGTGTTTTGATGTGATTGTCTGGTGTTTTGATGTGATTGTCTGTTGTTTTGATGTGATTGTCTGGTGTTTTGATGTGATTGTCTGGTGTTTTGATGTGTTTGTCTGGTGTTTTGATGTGTTTGTCTGTTTTTTTGATGTGTTTGTCTGGTGTTTTGATGTGATTGGTGTTTTGATGTGATTGTGATTGTCTGGTGTTTTGATGTGTTTGTCTGGTGTTTTGATGTGTTTGTCTGGTGTTTTGAGGTGTTTGTCTGGTGTTTTGATGTGTTTGTCTGGTGTTTTGAGGTGTTTGTCTGGTGTTTTGATGCGATTGTCTGGTGTTTTGATGTGATTGTCTGGTGTTTTGATGCGATTGTCTGGTGTTTTGATGTGATTGTCTGGTGTTTTGATGTGATTGTCTGTTGTTTTGATGTGATTGTTATTGTCTGGTGTTTTGATGTGTTTGTCTGGTGTTTTGATGTGATTGTCTGGTGTTTTGATGTGATTGTGATTGTCTGGTGTTTTGATGTGTTTGTCTGGTGTTTTGATGTGTTTGTCTGGTTTTTTGAGGTGATTGTCTCGTGTTTTGATGCGTTTGTCTGGTGTTTTGATGTGTTTGTCTGGTGTTTTGATGTGTTTGTCTGGTGTTTTGATGTGATTGTCTGGTGTTTTGATGTGATTGTGTTTGTCTGGTGTTTTGATGTGTTTGTCTGTTTTTTTGAGGTGATTGTCTGGTGTTTTGATGCGTTTGTCTGGTGTTTTGATGCGTTTGTCTGGTGTTTTGATGCGATTGTCTGGCGTTTTGATGCGATTGTCTGGCGTTTTGATGTGTTTGTCTGGTGTTTTGATGTGTTTGTCTGGTGTTTTGATGTGATTGTCTGGTGTTTTGATGTGTTTGTCTGGTGTTTTGATGTGATTGTCTGGTGTTTTGATGCGATTGTCTGGTGTTTTGATGCCATTGTCTGGTGTTTTGATGTGATTGTCTGGTGTTTTGATGTGATTGTCTGGTGTTTTGATGTGTTTGTCTGGTGTTTTGATGTGTTTGTCTGGTGTTTTGATGTGATTGTCTGGTGTTTTGATGTGATTGTGATTGTCTGGTGTTTTGATGTGATTGTCTGGTGTTTTGATGTGTTTGTCTGGTGTTTTGATGTGATTGTCTGGTGTTTTGATTAGAGATGCTCCGATTACAATTTTCTGGGCCGATTCCGATTTCCGATTTTTCATTAAGTTTGACCTGCCGATACCGATTTTAGCCGATTCCGATTTCATTTTTTCTAACCACTTTACAGCACACACAAATAATTCTTTTATATCTTTTCTGTAATAGAACATTTTACAATTTGCATAGTACATATTTTTTTGAACAGATAAACGCTATAAAAATAGAACTATATAAATTACTCCAGGTGTGGGTAATTCACACACATCTAAAGTGCAGTGTTATGGAAGAACCATTTCCTTTTCACATTCAATATCCAATCATTTTTTTATACATGTATTTAGCAAACTAAACGTCTGTATGAAAACAGGGAATGGCGATAAAATAATATATAAATAAAAAATTAAATAAATATAGCCTTGCAGTATAAAGATATTTCTCAAAGCACACACACACAGGCCTATTGCAATCACTTGTACAAACTGAATAATAAAACAAGTTTAAATGGGTACATTTTCTATAAATATTAGTCTTCGTTTTCTTTTCTGACATTGCCTACTCCAGTTCTTGTTAAAACACGCAAATTCTGTGCATTTTGGGCACTTTTTTGTGAAACCCTATTTAGGCTATTTTGTCCATCAAAAGTGTGCTTTCCCTTTAATTGAGCGTGAGCAGTGCAGCAAATAGACTCGGCGCCGAAACGCGCTTCACTGCTCGCGACGCTCCTGCTTGACGCTCATGCGCTGCTCCTGCTCCCGTTGTGAATGCACTCATTGATTAACATGCACGGCGAAAAAAAATACGCGCTTGCGGTCTGAACGGACGTAATTCACGAGGTTTCCTACATGTGCGTTCCGTGTGCACGTGTGATACTGATGTTGCACGATGTTAATCATGCGGCGCCCGAGTGCATTTGACCGGCATAAAATCGGTATTTGTCAGACTGACCGGCCGGTCGCCGGTCACGGCCGATCACGTGAAAATCGGCCAATTCCGGTCACCAGCCGATCAGTCGGTGCATCTCTAGTTTTGATGTGATTGTCTGGTGTTTTGATGTGATTGTCTGGTGTTTTGATGTGTTTGTCTGGTGTTTTGATGTGTTTGTCTGGTGTTTTGATGTGTTTGTCTGGTGTTTTGATGCGATTGTCTGGTGTTTTGATGTGATTGTCTGGTGTTTTGATGTGATTGTCTGGTGTTTTGATGTGATTGTGATTGTCTGGTGTTTTGATGTGTTTGTCTGGTGTTTTTATGTGATTGTGATTGTCTGGTGTTTTGATGTGATTGTGATTGTCTGGTGTTTTGATGCGATTGTCTGGTGTTTTGATATGTTTGTCTGGTGTTTGATGTGTTTGTCTGGTGTTTGATGTGATTGTCTGGTGTTTGATGTGATTGTCTGGTGTTTGATGTGTTTGTCTGGTGTTTTGATGTGATTGTGATTGTCTGGTGTTTTGATGTGTTTGTCTGGTGTTTTGATGCGATTGTCTGGTGTTTTGATGTGATTGTGTTTGTCTGGTGTTTGATGTGTTTGTCTGGTGTTTGATGTGATTGTCTGGTGTTTTGATGTGATTGTCTGGTGTTTTGAGGTGATTGTCTGGTGTTTTGATGTGATTGTCTGGTGTTTTGATGTGATTGTCTGGTGTTTTGATGTGATTGTGATTGTCTGCTGTTTTGATGTGTTTGTCTGGTGTTTTGAGGTGTTTGTCTGGTGTTTTGAAGTGATTGTCTGGTGTTTTGATGTGATTGTCTGGTGTTTTGATGTGATTGTGATTGTCTGGTGTTTTGATGTGTTTGTCTGGTGTTTTGAGGTGATCGTCTGGTGTTTTGAGGTGATCATCTGGTGTTTTGATGTGATTGTCTGGTGTTTTGATGTGTTTGTCTGGTGTTTTGATGTGATTGTGATTGTCTGGTGTTTTGATGTGTTTGTCTGGTGTTTTGAGGTGATCGTCTGGTGTTTTGAGGTGATCGTCTGGTGTTTTGAGGTGATCGTCTGGTGTTTTGATGTGATTGTCTGGTGTTTTGATGTGATTGTGATTGTCTGGTGTTTTGATGTGTTTGTCTGGTGTTTTGATGTGATCGTCTGGTGTTTTGAGGTGATCGTCTGGTGTTTTGATGTGATTGTCTGGTGTTTTGATGTGATTGTGATTGTCTGGTGTTTTGAGGTGATCATCTGGTGTTTTGATGTGATTGTCTGGTGTTTTGAGGTGATCGTCTGGTGTTTTGAGGTGATCGTCTGGTGTTTTGATGTGATTGTCTGGTGTTTTGATGTGATTGTGATTGTCTGGTGTTTTGAGGTGATCATCTGGTGTTTTGATGTGTTTGTCTGGTGTTTTGAGGTGATCGTCTGGTGTTTTGAGGGGATCGTCTGGTGTTTTGATGTGATTGTCTGGTGTTTTGATGTGATTGTGATTGTCTGGTGTTTTGAGGTGATCATCTGGTGTTTTGATGTGATTGTCTGGTGTTTTGATGTGTTTGTCTGGTGTTTTGATGTGATTGTGATTGTCTGGTGTTTTGATGTGTTTGTCTGGTGTTTTGAGGTGATCGTCTGGTGTTTTGAGGTGATCGTCTGGTGTTTTGATGTGATTGTCTGGTGTTTTGAGGTGATTGTGATTGTCTGGTGTTTTGATGTCATTGTGTTTGTCTGGTGTTTTGATGTGTTTGTCTGGTGTTTTGAGGTGATTGTCTGGTGTTTTGATGTGATTGTCTGGTGTTTTGAGGTGATTGTGATTGTCTGGTGTTTTGTTTTGATGTGTTTGTCTGGTGTTTTGATGCGATTGTCTGGTGTTTTGAGGTGTTTGTCTAGTGTTTTGAGGTGTTTGTCTAGTGTTTTGAGGTGATTGTCTGGTGTTTTGAGGTGATCGTCTGGTGTTTTGAGGTGATCGTCTGGTGTTTTGATGTGATTGTCTGGTGTTTTGAGGTGATTGTGATTGTCTGGTGTTTTGATGTCATTGTGTTTGTCTGGTGTTTTGATGTGTTTGTCTGGTGTTTTGAGGTGATTGTCTGGTGTTTTGATGTGATTGTCTGGTGTTTTGAGGTGATTGTGATTGTCTGGTGTTTTGATGTGATTGTCTGGTGTTTTGTTTTGATGTGTTTGTCTGGTGTTTTGATGCGATTGTCTGGTGTTTTAAGGTGTTTGTCTAGTGTTTTGAGGTGATTGTCTGGTGTTTTGAGGTGATTGTCTGGTGTTTTGATGTGATTGTCTGGTGTTTTGATGTGATTGTCTGGTGTTTTGATGTGATTGTCTGGTGTTTTGATGTGAAGGTGATCGTCTGGTGTTTTGATGTGATTGTCTGGTGTTTTGATGTGATTGTGATTGTCTAGTGTTTTGATGTGATTGTCTGGTGTTTTGATGTGATTGTGATTGTCTGGTGTTTTGATGTGTTTGTCTGGTGTTTTGATGTGATTGTCTGGTGTTTTGAAGTGATTGTCTGGTGTTTTGATGTGATTGTCTGGTGTTTTGATGTGATTGTCTGGTGTTTTGATGTGATTGTCTGGTGTTTTGAGGTGTTTGTCTAGTGTTTTGAGGTGATTGTCTGGTGTTTTGAGGTGATTGTCTGGTGTTTTGATGTGATTGTCTGGTGTTTTGATGTGTTTGTCTGGTGTTTTGAGGTGATCGTCTGGTGTTTTGATGTGATTGTCTGGTGTTTTGAGGTGATTGTGATTGTCTGGTGTTTTGATGTGATTGTCTGGTGTTTTGATGTGATTGTGATTGTCTGGTGTTTTGATGTGATTGTCTGGTGTTTCGATGTGTTTGTCTGGTGTTTTGAGGTGATTGTCTGGTGTTTTGATGTGTTTGTCTGGTGTTTTGTAGGACTGCACCACAGTTACGCCGGTGACGCTGCGGGTCGACCCTCAGGGCTTCTACCTTTACTGGACCGATCAGAATAAGGTAATTTCTTTTTTTTTTCAAATTCTGATTTGAAGCAAACTGTGTCAATACAGATAGTTATAGATAGCAAGTGTCTCCTACAGAGTGGTTCACTTTTATTTAATGCATGTCAGTTTCTTCTCAAAACATAAAGGCCTTTTTAGTCTAACCCTAAACCAATATTGGCATCATTCAGAAAGTCTGTACACACTGTGGCCAGATGTAAGAGTGTGAGCTCTTACAGTGGCTCTCAGGGTTTCATCCCGGTCTCTAACAGCAGTAAGGGAACCATTGGCCAGCATGTGAAGATCTGTGTGACCCTCCAATATTCCCCAGAACATTACTGTCTCACCACCAAACCGGTCATGCTGGATGTTGCAGTCAGCATAACGTTCCCCACGGCATCTCCAGACTCTTTCATGCCACTCTCATGAAGTGTGTTTCTGACCGGTTGATGCACATCAGGTCCTTCTCTAGGGCTCTTGCACTGTTCCTCCTGTTCCTGTTCCTCCTCCTGCTTCTCCTGTTCCTCCTCCTGTTCTTCCTGTTCCTCCTCCTGTTCCTCCTCCTCCTATTCCTCCTTCTGTTCCTCCTCTTGCTCTGCCTGTTCCTCCTGTTCCTCCTCCTGTTCCTCTTCCTGTTCCTCTCCCTGTTCCTCTTCCTGTTCCTCCCCCTGTTCCTCCCCCTGTTCCTCTTCCTGTTCCTCCTCCTGCTCCTCCTGTTCCTCCTCCTGCTCTGCCTGTTCCTCCTGTTCCTCCTCCTGTTCCTCCTGTTCTTCCTGTTCCTCCTCCTGTTCCTCCTCCTGTTCCTGTTCCTCTTCCTGTTCCTCTTCCTGTTCCTCCTCCTGTTCCTACTCCTGTTCCTCCTCCTGCTCCGCCTGTTCCTCCCCCTGTTCCTCTTCCTGTTCCTCCTCATGCTCCTCCTGTTCCTCCTCCTGCTCCGCCTGTTCCTCCTGTTCCTCTACCTGTTCCTCCTCCTGCTCCTCCTGTTCCTCCTCCTGCTCCTCCTGTTCCTCCTCCTGCTCTCCTGTTCCTCCTGTTCCTCCCTTTCCTCCTCCTGTTTCCCCTGTTCCTCTTCCTCCTCCTGTTCCTCCTCCTGTTCCTACTCCTGTTCCTACTCCTGTTCCTCCTATTCCTCCTTTTCCTCCTCCTGTTCCTCCTCCTGCTCCTCCTGTTCCTCCTCCTGTTCTTCTTCCTGTTCTTCTTCCTGTTCCTCCTCACACACAGGAGCAGAGACTGGTCCTGCTGCTGGGTTGTTGCTCTTCTCCTTCTCCTTGTGTAATTACCCTAACAAAACACAAAACTCAAGACAAATCAGTCAGGAAGGATAAACATAAAGGATAAATTGTTTGTGGCCTCCCCCTGCAAACCCATTCCCTGTTTAAGGGTTGTGTTGCTGTTGCCTTCAGTCAGCTCCTGTAAGTGTATGAAGCTCTCTGGAAAGTGTAAGATGTTCAGATGTTAAGAGTCGTATAGTGTATTCAGCCTTTACTTTATGCAGTGTACACACACACAGTTAGTTCAGGAGTGCCGATATAACAATCCAGCACCTCTGGGACGTTTCAGTGTTTTCATCACTCTACTTTCTTTGTGTTTGTTTCAGACAATTTTTTTTGTTTCTTTCGAATGATGTGCTCTGGTGAATTGTGACCAGTAACACCAAATACATGCATTAAGAAATGAAGAAGCGTCCTTTTTAAAATCATATTGATGTTTTTAAAGATGTTAAGTCATGCCAATAGGTCTTTTTCTGTCTGATTCTCAACAGAGCTCTGCTCTTCTTCCATTGAACACAGTTCAGAAAACACCATCAGATCGGGTTACAGAGACTAACTGAGACAGAAAACTTAAACCCTAGAGGTGATTTGCTAATGGAGAGATGCTTTGTTTACAGCTCTGGCTCTCACTGTCATGTGATCTCATGATCCTCTGACTCCTGTGGCTCTACATCTAGTGTGTCCATCATATAATCATCTGACATGTCATCATGTATGTGCAGTCGCTCCAGTCATTAACTGAACTTCTTTGAGATTGCAGCTCATCTTCGATGTCGATGGCATCAGGACAGGTTGATCTTGAGCACCACAGTTCAGTATCTCAGATCATCTGTGCTCCTGAAAAAGATGATTTCTTATCCTGTACGCAACTATTGAAGTCCACTAGTGAGTGTTTGTTCATGTATTTCAGCTGAATTGGAATATACAAATAATCAGAGAATTTACAGTGTGTTGATGACATGGATAATGATAGTCAAGAAGTTGCATCTCTAAAATTCATCCTCTTTAAAGCAAATTCACCACTGTAACGATGCATTTCAGAACAATCATAGTCAGACTCAGAACACACATCATCAGTGATCCTGAACCTGCGAACTCTGACCCCTGGAAATTACAGCAGTTTTAGTGTGTTTATGCATCAGATGGACAGTAAAAAAAAAAAAAAAAAAAGTATATATATATATATATATATATTTTGCATTAATGGTTTATTAGTGTAGTTTGGTGTGTATGCGTAGAACACACAGGGTGTGTGTCCTTCTGTGGAGTGTGGAGTTAGATCCTCAGGAACAGGTTCTGCTCCAGTGTCTCTCTGGGATCAGGTTTGAGTCCACACTGACGACAGTCACTCCTAGAGGAGTCTGTGCTGTCCCACAATGCAGCGCTTTCTCACACACACACACACACACACACACACACACACACACACACACACACACTCACTCACTCACTCACTCACTCATTGGGCCCTATCTCGTACCCAGCACAATTGACTATGTACACCGACGCATGTTTCATTCCTATTTTGCTCCCGACGCACAGCGGACTTTTCCCTCCACAGACGCACGTCGGTAAATTAGGGAATGAACTTGCGCTCCCGGGGGCGGTTCAGAGAAAAGAGGAGGCGTGTTCCGGCGCAAACGTTCCCTGGTGCTATTTTTCAGTTCCAGAATACAATTCCGCCAGTAAAAAATATTACCACACGAGGGAAATTGTTGTGTCCATGAAGATGTGAAAAAATAGGCATAAATCTAGCTTACACATTTACCCAAATTATTATACGCCTGTTTAACCGAAGCTAATTTGGGTGTGTTTCTCCATCCCCAATGTCACTTCTCTGTGTTTTACGGCCCTGACGAGAACGTCGGTCTCCTCGGCTGTGAACCGCTCCTGGCGCGCGTCTGGCAAATCCGCCGTTATAATAGCAAACCGCCATGGAACAAGCGCGCCTGCTCTTAAAGGGAATGTGAGATGTCGCTCTGATTGGTTTATTTCACGTTACGCCCAAACCACACCTATGAGTAATGAAGCTACTTCAGACCAACACATTTTAGATTTGCGTCGCAAGAGTCATTTATCCCGCCGGTATAATAGCAACAGCGCCCGAGACCCGCCCACAAAGTTACTTGTGTTTCGCGTTTGATACTTGCGTTTCAGATCGTTAAAATAGGGCCCCCACACACACACACACACACACACACTCACACACTCACACACAAAAACTCACACACACACACACACACACACACACACACACACACTCACACTCACACTCACACACACTCACACTCACACTCACACTCTCTCTCACACACACACACACACACACACACACACACACACACACACACACTCTTTCATACACAGACAGTGTGTGATTCTACAGTGTGTGAATGGCGATTGTATTACACGGAACGTGAAAATAGAGACACCAGCCACCATAGTCACATGTTTGCCGGGAGCCAGAGCACCTGACATCAAAGCAAATTTAAAAGTGCTGGCTAATGCTAATCGTAAATTCTCTAAGATTATTATTCACGTCGATATTTTGCTCTGTTCGCTGGAGTGATGAGATAGTTAGTAGATTGTCCTCACTCAATGGCTGGCTGTCTAAGTGGTGTCCGCAAAATAATATAGAATTCATAGACAATTGGAAAAGTTTTTGGGGCAGACCTGACCTGTTGAAAAGAGATGGTATTCATCCCTCCTGGGATGGTGCTGCTCTTCTCTCTAGTAATATGGCACATAGTCTTAGAGCTCAAACATGACAATCTGGGGCTCAGGTCAGGAAGCAGACAGACTGGCTAAACCGACCGTCTGCTAGCTGTCTCACGTCACCAAGGTCAGATAAATCCCATCACATAGAGTCTCTTTCACCTAGATATCATCATATAGAGACTGTGTCTGTTCCCCGAATTAGGAAATACAAAAAACTCCCAAATCCATTTAAGGGTAATAATTGAATTGATGTTCAACAAATAAAAAACAGATATAATACAAATGAATATTCGATCCCTTACTCCAAAAGCACTTATTGTTAATGATATGATTACAGACTACAGACTATAGGGGGAGTTGTTGCTGTAATTTATTGTAATATTTTTAGAATTACTAAGAAGTCTAGTTTCAAATATAATTGTGATTCAAAAATAAGTGTTGGTGCTAAATGTAGCACTATATAGTGTAAATGATAAATCACATTTGAGATTTGTGCTGGCTACTGTATACAGGCCACCAGGGCACCATACAGACTTTATCAAAGAATTTGCTGAGTTTCTATCAGAGTTAGTACTGGCTGCAGATAAAGTCCTAATTGTTGGTGATTTTAATATACAAATAGATAATGAAAAAGACGCATTGGGATTGGCATTTAAAGACATTCTTAACTCTATTGGAGTTAGACAACACGTGTCAGGACCTACTCATTTTCGCAATCATACTCTAGATCTAATGTTATCACATGGAATCAAGTTGATGCCGTTGAAATTCTGCAGCAGAGCGATGACATCTCAGATCATTATCTAGTCTCGTGTAAACTTCATTTAGCCAAGGCTGCAAAGTTGACTCCGTGTTACAAATATGTTAAACCTATCACTTCTGCCACTAAAGATTGCTTTATTAATAATATTCCTGATCAGTTTCATCATCTCAGCATCCCAGATAGCTTAGAAGAACTCGATATTGCAACAGAACATTGACACAGTTGCTCCGTTGCGCTTAAAGAAGATTAAAGAAAATAGTCCAACGCCGTGGTACAACGAGCACACTCGGGCCCTTAAGAGAGCAGCCAGAAAAATGGAGCGCAACTGGAAGAAAACAAAACTAGAGGTATTTCGCATTTCATGGAAAGAGAGCTCGATTGCATACAGAGAGGCTTTAAAAGCTGCTAGATCTGCTTATTTTACAACCATATTAGAAGAAATGGTCTAGTGTGTATCTGGATAAACGCGTATGCTAAAGCATGATACTGTAAAGGTGGCTGTTGTGACAGTAATATTGGTCTGAAACGTTTGTTGTATGTTTTTCCTCAGAACATTTCAAATGTAGGATTACCTTTTTTTTATTTATTTTTTTGGAAAGAGTGCCAAAGTTTAGTAACCGTTCCTCTAAAAGCTTGATGGGCCTTTGAACGTGTAGTGCAGAGGAAATCACAGCATGCTGTTCTTCTCTTTATTTATTGGGGAAAAACTGTTTAAAAACAGAGGAATGCAGAAGGATGGAAGTAAATGAATGAAGCCAAACGGTGTTCGTTCTCTGGTTCTGCTGCTGGTCCTGCTGTGGCGTTGAGGAGAACCAGCACATCTCGGCACTACAGGAACTGGTGTTTAAAACAGGGATATTGTGTTTGCAGAGGCGGATGGGAATGTGAAGTGTGTGTGTGTGATGCATTTTGAATGTCAATGTATCCAAACCCACGGCTGTAAGTGAGCCGATCATTTGACTAAAGCATTTGCATGAGGCTGTAGGGCTGTGACACGTTCCTGTACACACACACACACACTCACACACTCTCACACACACACACACACACACACACACACACACACTCACACACTGCGACACGTTCCTGTACTCTATGGACTGCACACACACACACACACACACACACACACACACACACACACACACACTCACACACTGCGACACGTTCCTGTACTCTGTGGACTGCACACACACACACACACACACACACACACACACACACACACACACACACTGCGACACGTTCCTGTACTCTGTGGACTGCACACACACACACACACACACACACACACACACACTGCGACACGTTCCTGTACTCTGTGGACTGCACACACACATACACACACACACACACACACACACACACACACACACACACACACACACACACACTGCGACACGTTCCTGTACTCTGTGGACTACACACACACACGTTCCTGTACTCTGTCGACTACACACACACACACACACACACACACACACACACACACACACACACACACAGCAACACGTTCCTGTACTCTGTGGACTACACACACACACACACACACACACACACACTGCAACACGTTCCTGTACTCTGTGGACTACACACACACACACACACACACACACACACACACACACACACACACACACACACACACACACACACACACACACACACAGACACACACACACTGCAACACGTTCCTGTACTCTGTGGACTGAACACACACACACACACACACACTCACTGCGACACGTTCCTGTACTCTGTGGACTGAAAGGGTTAGTTCACCCAAAAATGAACATTCTGTCAGTAATTACTCACCCTCATGTTGTTCCAACCGCGTAAGACCTTCGTTCATCTTCGGAACACAAATTAAGATATTTTTGATGAAATCTGAGTGCTGGATCACCCCTCCATAGGCTGCTAGGTGGCCCAAACTTGCTGGCCCAGAAAAGTTATTAAAGAGATCGTTAATATAGTCCAAGTGACTACAGTGGCTCAATCTTAAGTATATCAAGCGACGAGAAAACCTTTTGTGCGCAAAAACAAACAAAAATAACGACTTTATTCCACTATTCATTTCCTTCTCTCTGGGCCTCGTAGTGTTTTTGCGCAGCGCGTCTGTGTTATACGTCACCACGTAGGCTCACTATTGGCCGACGCTGGTCATGTGTGTGATGCGTGATGACGTATAACACAGACGCGCAGCGCAAAAACACTACGAGGCCCAGAGAGAAGGAAATGAATAGTGGAATAAAGTCGTTATTTTTGTTTGTTTTTGCGCACAATAAGTATTCTCGTCGCTTGATATACTTAAGATTGAGCCACTGTAGTCACTTGGACTATATTAACGATCTCTTTAATAACTTTTCTGGGCCAGCAAGTTTGGGCCACCTAGCAGCCTATGGAGAAGTGATCCAGCACTCAGATTTCATCAAAAATATTGTAATTTGTGTTCCGAAGATGAACGAAGGTCTTACGCAGTTGGAACAACATGAGGGTGAGTAATTACTGACAGAATTTTCATTTTTGGGTGAACTAACCCTTGAACACACACTCATCTTAAGTTTGATAGTCATGTAAAGTGACTGTGCAGAACTGTCAAGACAAATTTAAACTGCTTCCGATTAATAAGACAATATATACCTATTAAGGCAGCACAGCAGTTTATGCATCTACTTTGTATTCTTTATAAAGCAATGTTCTATGCGTTTGTCCCTGTCAAATAAACATTTAAATAAAAAAATAAAATACACACACACACACAAACACACAGCGACACATTCCTGTACTCAGTGGACTACACACACACACACACACACACACACTGCGACACGTTCCTGTACTCTGTGGACTGAAAACACACACATACACACACACACACACACACTGCAACACGTTCCTGTACTCTGTGGACTGAACACACACACACACACACACACACTGCGACACGTTCCTGTACTCTGGCGTGCACAGACCTCCTCAGGGGCGGAAGGACCAAACAGGGCACTTTTTTTTTAACATTTATCAATAAATGGCCTGTGTTTAAAGCAGTGCCCGTCTCTGTCTGTGGGGTTTTAAATATTTTTTTGACTTCCTCACAAATGATTGGAATGTCTCGCTCGATGGAGAGAGGTCAGAGAGCCTCTCTTCATTACAAATGAAAAGACGTTGATACAATTAGAATGCATAACACATCAAACAAAAATAGGGAAATGATGATAATATTACAAAAAATTATTTACTTTACCAAACAAACTAGTGAGAATCAAGAAGGTAATTATGAGGAATTCATGTTTAGTTTTGTTGATGTTATAAATTGTATGTATGTATTCATGAAAGTGTTAGCTATCATGAAATCAGTAACACTTTACAATAAGGTTTCATTAGTTAAATTTGTTAACATGAACTAATAATGAACTGCAAATCACTCCGCAGAAGTCGCAGTGCTTCGCCTTCTGAGAATATAGTTCCCAGTTTGTGTACGGTTAGAAGATGGCCATGTCTCATATGACCTTGTTATTCGTACACGCTCTGACTATACAAATCACAACATGTAAATAGGAAAATGTTGGCGTTATTTTGTCACTTATTGGGAGCAGTGTGCTAGCTGGAGCCGTTTACCTCCAGTCTTTGTGCTAAGCTAGGCTAGCGGTGGGTGTGTCAGACAGAGTTACGGCACGCACGGAGATGAGAAGGGTGTGTGTGGACTCATCTAACTCTGGGGGATACGGTGAATAAGCTAAAGTCCCAAAAAGTCGGCGTGTTCCTTTAACGTTACCTGCTGCTCCTGTAGTTTGAAGACTCGCAGTGAACTGCTGTAGCGCTGCAAAGGAAACTCCGCCTCTACCACTTCACCTCCGCCAAATGCTTCCGCCAAACATTTTTTTATATAATCTTTTTTTGTATTATTATTGTTAGTAGCAATAGTGTATAAGTGTATTGTTATTTATTATAATATTTATAATAATAATTATTATTATTTACATTTATCAGAGAGGGACACAATACATTTTGAGACAAAAGGGGCAGGGGCTTGAGCCCCCCCGGCATGTCAGTCATGTTTCATGTCTTTGTCATGTGATTCCCTGTTAGTCATGTGTTCCCCATGTGATTGTCATTGGTTCATTGTTCACAGGTGTCCCCAGTCTAGTCATTAGTCTTGTGTATTTAAGCCCTCATGTTTGCCATGTGTCCTGGTCAAGTATTGTTTGTGTATCCACTGTTGGTTCATGTTCATGTTCATGTTCATGTTCATGTTCATGTTCATGTTCATGTTCATGTTCATGTTCATGTTCATGTTCATGTTCATGCCTTAGTTTTATGTTTGATCACGTTCTGTAAATAAACTGCACTTGGGTTCTCTTGACACTTGCCTCCAGTGGAAGTCCGTTACACTGAGTGTCTCTGATGAGTGAGACTGTACTGTAAATGTCACTGTACTCTCAGTGGTGCACCTGTGCCTGTGCACCTGTATACGTATTTAAAGGGTGCATGCTAGGACCATTTCATTTTATAAGTGTGTAACAGAATCCCTTGAGATATGCTGAGCATGTGCTGTAAACAATGACGTGATTCTTCTCCTACTCCTGCTTAGTCTCCAATAGTTCAAACCCTGTTTTTGCCCAGCGCTGCACTTTTATCTGATAGTCCTGGCAGTCTCGGTCCCTCGGTCAGCGTTATCACAGCTGGCAAAGTGTAAATCTTCAGCCAATCTAATGAAATTGAAAATGTGCTCTATGCCAAGTTGAAACGGCTTCCCTTCTGTTCGTGTGTGTGTGTGTAAGAGACAATGGAGAACACACTTCATGTTCACTGCACAGTTAGATATCCTCAGAGAACACACTTCATGTTCACTGCACTGTTAGATATCCTCAGAGAACACACTTCATGTTCACTGCACTGTTAGATATCCTCAGAGAACACACTTCATGTTCACTGCACAGTTAGATATCCTCAGAGAACACACTTCATGTTCACTGCACTGTTAGATATCCTCAGAGAACACACTTCATGTTCACTGCACTGTTAGATATCCTCAGAGAACACACTTCATGTTCACTGCACTGTTAGATATCCTCAGAGAACACACTTCATGTTCACTGCACAGTTAGATATCCTCAGAGAACACACTTCATGTTCACTGCACTGTTAGATATCCTCAGAGAACACACTTCATGTTCACTGCACAGTTAGATATCCTCAGAGAACACACTTCATGTTCACTGCACAGTTAGATATCCTCAGAGAACACACTTCATGTTCACTGCACTGTTAGATATCCTCAGAGAACACACTTCATGTTCACTGCACTGTCAGATATCCTCAGAGAACATACTTCATGTTCACTGCACTGTCAGATATCCTCAGAGAACACACTTCATGTTCACTGCACTGTCAGATATCCTCAGAGAACACACTTCATGTTCACTGCACAGTTAGATATCCTCAGAGAACACACTTCATGTTCACTGCACTGTTGCTCAGTGAATGCGAGGCTCACTGTGAGAAGGTCAGGGTAAGTTCAGCTCACTGCTCTTGGCAGGTCTCTCTCTCGCTCTCTCTCTCCTAGAAGTAAAGGTCTTTTCACTGAACGGCTGCAGGTCTTTGGAAGAGGAAGAGATCAGTTCAGTAAAAATGCAGAAAGTTTACTGTGATGGGCAGGTTTAGGAGACGGGCTAGTGTGTGTGTCGCTCACACTCTCTCTCTCACACACACACACACACACACACACACACACACACACACACACACACACACACACACACACACACACACACACACACACACACACACACAGTGTAAGAGGAAAGAATATACAGTTTGTACAGTATAAAAACCACTATGGAGAATCCCCATTTAGATAGCTAAGTAAACATTTTGTGTGTGTGTGTCTGTGTGTGTGTGTGTTAGAGGCATTCCTAAATGAAAAAAAAAAACTAGTGAAAAAAATATTTGCATTTAGATGTTTATTATTTCAAACTTGCATGAACAAACAAACATTACTGCCTTCTTTTTTGTGCCGTAAGATCAACCCGTGGGCATCTGCATTATTAAAAGTTTTCTGCAAAATTATTCTTATTTGAATAAGATTCAAATCAGGGAACCGTACAGTAGCAGGATGACTATCAGTTTTCAGAGTGGATTTGCATGGCACACTAAACAGACCGTTGACTCGAAGCATGGGATCTTACGATAGATAAAAGGGCATGGCATCTTTATCACAATATCCATTGTTTAAGGGTTAGTTCACACAAAAACATTCACTATTCTTCAAACCTGCAGAACATAAAAGAAGATATTTAATGGGTCTCATTCATGAAACATTCGTAAATATACGAGTAAATATGTGAGTGATTTGCGCGTAAAGAGACATTCCCGAAAATTCTTCTCCTGATTCACAAATACTTCGTAAACGTCAGATTTGATAGTGAAATGTGTGTGTGGGTTAATGAATTCCAATCAGTCGTAAATGGGACGCGCGTGCACGTTCATTCTCTCAATTACCATAAATCCCGCCCATTAAAACCGACTGACAACTATATATGGGCATTATATTATGACACGAAACGAAGGATTTCATATGTCTTCTCAAAAGCGAATGAAGAAGATAAATTTCGCAGATGCAGAAATTGAAGTTTTATTATCAGAAGTTTTCAAGCGTACATGTGGCGTATCAGGTCCTAAAAAAAAGGATTTTTTTAGGTAATAATGCTTTTACCTAAATGCTTTAGGTAAAAATGCTTGGCAGATGCAGTTTCAATGGAGTTTCATCTGTTAATCGAACAGTCCCAGAGGTGAAAAGAAAATGGTTCGACATGAAGCTTGACTGCAACACTTGTGACTTGCGGACTTAAAAATTAATAAACAGCTTGAATATAAAAAAATAAAAAAAGACTTGCGGACTTGTGTTCCGTTTGCAGATGCTATTACTGGCTCTCGTAATAAAAGTAAAAAGAAAACCCGTATGTAATTACTATATATAATATTTTTTCAAAATGCTGTGTAAATATGTACCCGATTAAGGTGAATTAAAATGCAGCCTTATTAATGAGCAAAACGTTCGGATGTTAAACGCACTATTTACGCGTGTCTGGGAGCAGGTGTAGATTTCTTTCGTACCAACTAACATTTGGAAAATACGAACATTTTAATGAATCCGAAAATTACGCCAGAACCACTTTACACACGATTTACACAAAAATTCGTTCTGCTCGTGTTTCATGAATGAGACCCAATGTCTTTAATGTCATTTTTCAGAATATCTTCTTTTGCGTTCCACAGAAGAAAGAAAATTGGACTGACATGATAAATGGAGACAGTATTTAAATTTTTAGTGAACTATGGCTTTAAAATCCTATATGAATATGTTTGTAGGGAAACTTTCATTTCTCATTTTCGACTGCTGTGTCTTTCTCAGCATGCAAGTGCTTGTTATGGTAAAATATTGATTTGACAACATAACTGTTGATTTCCTGGAAATCCTTTGAACTTTATTTACATCAATCCTTCAATAAAAGCACAAAAGAAGATGGCGCCTTTGTTGCTCATGTAGGATCCAATGCAGACAGTAATGGATTTTTATTTTATTTTTTCAGACGGAAATGGTGAAGATTACAGAGGTTGTAATAACTGAGAACTGAGAATCAATAATTCCATATTTTAAAGTTAATAGGCATTCAACAATACAGCAACATTGTTGAGAAAGTGTCGTGATTTTGAGATAAAGTTGGTTCTTAAGTGCAGTGGCGCCGCCAAGGGGGAGAAAGTTCGGACGATTCTAAGGGCCCACAGACGTTTGGGGCCCCAGAGATCGATTTTATTACTAGAATGTGTGCGGGAGAAGAGACTGAACATGATGACAGTTCTGCTCCTGTCTGAGTGTCACAGCGGGAAGTTTGTGTCCGACTTTTGCGAATGAAGCAGTGCATCAGAGACACACACTCACACTCTCACTCACACTCACACTCACACTCACACTCACACTCACAGGGCCCTATCTTGCACCCAGCGCAATTGACTTTGTACACCGACGCATGTATAATTCCTATTTTGCACCCGCGCACAGCGGACTTTTCCCTCCACAGACGCACGTCGGTAAGTTAGGAAATACACTTGCGCTCCCGGGGCGGTTCAGCAAAAAGAGGAGGCGTGTTCCGGCGCAAACGTTCCTTCATGCTATTTTGCACGTTTAGAAAACAATTCCGCCACTAACCGAAAAAAACTAGTTTAAAGTCAGTGGCGCGTTGCGCATGTTATTCATATGCTATTTTAAGGGCGCATGCTTGGCCATAATCAATGTAGCGTGTGCACAACGCGCATACACTTTGATTCTCTCATCTACACAGAAGCAGCAGTTTTCATTTTTGCAAATCATACATTATTACGATAGATAGATAGATAGATAGATAGATAGATAGATAGATAGATAGATAGATAGTTTATTATAAAAGCATACAGCTTATACATTTACCCAAATTATCATACGCCTGTTTAACCGAAGCTAATTTGGGTGTGTTTCTCATCCCCAATGTCACTTCTCTGTGTTTTACGGCCCTGACGAGAACGTCGGTCTCCTCGACTGTGAACCGCTCCTGGCGCGCGTCTGGCAAATCCGCCGTTATAATAGCCATCCGCCATGGAACAAGCGCGCCTGCTCTTAAAGGGAATGTGAGATGACGCTCTGATTGGTTTATTTCACGTTACGCCCAAACCACACCTATGAATAATGAAGCTACTTCAGACCAACACATTTTAGATTTGTGTCGCAAGAGTCATTTATCCCGCCGGTATAATAGCAATTAGCAACAGCGCCCGAGACCCGCCCACAAAGTTACTTGCATTTCGCGCTTGATACTTGCTTTTCAGACCGTTAAAATAGGGCCCATTCTCTCACTCTCACACACACACACACACACACACACACACACACACACACACACACACACACACACACACACTCACACTCTCACTCTCACTCACACACACACTCACACAAACACACTCACTCACTCACACACACTCACTCACTCACTCACTCACTCACTCACACACACACACACTCACTCACTCTCACTCTCACTCTCACTCTCACTCACTCACACTCACTCACTCACTCACAGAAAATATGATCATATAACACCGATTTTATCATCACTGCATTGGTTACCTATAAAGCTCCGTATTAATTATAAGGTATTGCTACTGACTTATAAAGCCTTAAACGGCTTAGCTCCAGTCTATTTAACGGATCTTCTATCGCCCTATAATACATCGCGCTCTTTAAGATCACTAAATTCAAGGCTTTTGGTCATACCTAGGATATCCAGAACCACCAAAGGAGGGAGAGCATTTTCACATTTGGCTCCAAAACTCTGGAATAGACTTCCTGATACTGTTCGTTGCTCAGACTCGCTCTCCCAGTTTAAAACTAGATTAAAGTCACATCTCTTCAGCCAGGCATTCATATAATCCTACAGTTCCAACTACAATCCGGCCTGTAGCTCATAAATGCCAGAGGAGAACTGGCCCCCGACTGAGCCTGGGTTCTCCCAAGGTTTTTTTTTTTTTCTCCATTAGGTCACCTGATGGAGTTTTAGGACACCATTAGGTCACTTGATGGAGTTTTTCGGTTCCTTGCCACTGTTGCCTTTGGCTTGCTCAGTTGGGGATATTTTGGGGATATTTAATTTAATTTTATCAATCAATAAATTCCTCTTGAAACAAACTTTGTTGTATTATTTTAATTTAATACTGTGAAGCTGCTTTGATACAATCTGTATTGTGAAAAGCGCTATACAAATAAACTTGACTTGACTTGACTCACTCACTCACTCACTCACTCACTCACTCACACACACACACACACACACACACACACACACACACAATTATAAAATACTTTAACTTTTAAAACCCTGTCCTTTGATCCCTGGATGTGTTGTAATCTATTTAAAAGGTCACTCTCTATATCTAGTTTTCTATTCTTCAAAGGTCTTTTCATGTCCAGTTACCAGAATCCAATTCCTGCTCCCCGTTCACACTGTGTCTGGTTTATATTACAGCTAATCCAAGATCTGAGAGACAGACCTAATTAATCCTCACTTCATAATCTGATAAAAAATTATTGAGTTTTAAAACTGGAGTTTTAATTTTTTATTTGTCAGAAAGTGTAAAGTGTGAGTGAGTGAGTGAGTGAGTGAGTGAGTGAGTGAGTGAGTGAGTGAGTGAGTGAGTGTGTGTGAGGAGTTACTCCTGTGTTGGATCAGTCCTGATGGCTCGCGGTCTCCAGTCTTCCTGTCGTTTCTGTTCTCTTTTCAGTTGTTTGTTTTGTTTTTGTTTAATCTTTCCCCATTTTATTCTTCTATGTTTAATAAATGTTATTCCTTTTCTGATCATTATTCATTGTGTTTTTTCTCCTTCTTTGTCTTGGCTTGCGTTCCGACTGTGACAATAGTTTTTGGTCGTTCCTTCCTTTTCCCTTGATCCTCTTCTTTTGCTCCATTTCTGCTTTCTCTCTTAAGTGTGTCAGAGATGTAGGTCACACGTCTTTTTTCTCGTGAGCAGTCGATTCAATTTGGAGAACGATAAGAGGGTATCAAATTTAAACGGCAAGCAGGTGCTCTGGGGCCGCAGACACACGAGCCCGTCATCCTTAAAATACTGGCCCCCAGCGTCAGTGTTCCTCGAGAGAGAGGGAGAGAGGGAGAGAGAGAGAGGGAGAGAGAGAGGGAGAGGGAGACGGAGAGAGAGAGAGAGAGAGAGGGAGAGGGAGAGGGAGGGAGAGAGAGAGAGAGAGAGAGAGAGAGAGAGAGAGGGAGAGAGGGAGAGAGGAAGAGGGAGAGGGAGAGGGAGAGGGAGAGGGAGAGAAAAGAATTAGAAGAAGAACACAGAGCAGAAGCCATTATATCTCTTACTAAAGTAGTAAACAAACACAATGAGCCTGGAATGTCACAGGTAATCATATGAAAGCATCTGCAGAAATAACTTCTCCAAGACGCTTCAAGACAATCTGCAAACGACGGAATGAAGAGTTTAGCAAAAATGATTTCAAACATTATGCCATCAACAGTTTTTATTTATCAATTAGGCGAGACACTACAGGTGAATAGGGTACAATTTTAAAATAATAAATATCACCATGAAACTTCCTCAGTTGATTACTTACACAAGTATATAACAAAAATGTATTACAAGTTTTTAGGGTTAGGGTTAGGTTAGTTAAAGATTTAAATAGCTCTAAATGAGATTTCGTCATTAGCTTTAAATCCCCCTTTGGACATTCACGATTGGTTACTGATAGAAAGGAAATGCCCATATTTGGGTTACATAGCTTTGTGCAGGAGACTCAGAGCTTTACAACGATCCCGGTCATGACAGACTTCAGTAAACAGACGGATCTCGGCATGTCACGTTGGAATGCTAACTTCTTGATAAATTCGGGAGAAACTTACTGCCGCAAGTAAACAAAATGTAATAAAAAAACATCTTAATGTATATTTTCAGCGTTTTCTTTATAGCAGCTTGAAACAATATTGAAGGAGTAAACTAGCCCTAAATCTCAAAACTGTGCACAGCATGCAAAATCAATGTTTTTGCCTGCCGTGTCTCGCCTTAATAAATCAATGTTTGGTTTTAAAATCTTCATTGGTAACACGTGCACAACTTTTCAGGTAGTTTGCAGAAAGGTTGTTCTAAAGATGGTAAACACCTCCAGAACTATAAGAGAATTATAAGATACAAAAAATCGTATTCTTTTATTCAAATATTGAAAGATTGTCCTGTTGAACAGTTTCTTCATATTGTGTGTTTGTTGTGTTTTGCTGTTAAAAGCGCTATATAAATTAAGGTTGTTTGAGACTGTCAATCATGTGAAAGCTGGATCTCCTCATTATACAGTCAGGAAGAGCACAAATGTGCAAAAGATGCTGGACCTGAAGGACAAACATGAACAACTATCACAGAAAGTGTAATCCAGCAATCTAAAGTTGAATCTCTAAAAGTTCCAGTGTAGTTTTTAGGAACGATGCAGTGATAGAGTCTGAGTCTCTGTGTTGTGACGGACTGAGAACATGATATAGTGATTGACAGGGTTATTTTGATCTATGTGTAACCGACTGCTTGTCATTCCACACAAGACTGATATAGACCCGGAGTCAGTGTCAGCCCCGAACTCACATATAGACCCGGAGTCAGTGTCAGCCCCGTACTCACATATAGACCCGGAGTCAGTGTCAGCCCCGTACTCACATATAGACCTGGAGTCAGTGTCAGTCCCGAACTCATATATAGACCCGGAGTCAGTGTCAGCCCCCAACACACATATAGACCCGGAGTCAGTGTCAGCACCGAACTCACATATAGACCCGGAGTCAGTGTCAGCCCCGTACTCACATATAGACCCGGAGTCAGTGTCAGCCCCCAACACACATATAGACCCGGAGTCAGTGTCAGCCCCGAACACACATATAGACCCGGAGTCAGTGTCAGCCCCCAACACACATATAGACCCGGAGTCAGTGTCAGCCCCGAACACACATATAGACCCGGAGTCAGTGTCAGCCCCGAACACACATATAGACCCGGAGTCAGTGTCAGCCCGGAACTCACATATAAACCTGGAGTCAGTGTCAGCCCCCAACACACATATAGACCCGGAGTCAGTGTCAGCCCCGAACACACATATAGACCCGGAGTCAGTGTCAGTCCCGAACTCACATATAGACCCGGAGTCAGTGTCGGCCCCGAACACACATATAGACCCGGAGTTAGTGTCAGCCCCGTACTCACATATAGACCCGGAGTCAGTGTCGGCACCGAACACACATATAGACCCGGAGTCAGTGTCAGCCCCGAACACACATATAGACCCGGAGTCAGTGTCAGCCCCGTACTCACATATAGACCCGGAGTCAGTGTCAGCCCCAAACACACATATAGACCCGGAGTCAGTGTCGGCACCGAACTCACATATAGACCCGGAGTCAGTGTCGGCCCCGAACAGACATATATACCCGGAGTCAGTGTCGGCCCAGTACTCACATATAGACCCGGAGTCAGTGTCAGCCCCGTACTCACATATAGACCCGGAGTCAGTGTCAGCCCCGTACTCACATACATAGACCTGGAGTCAGTGTCAGCCCCGTACTCACATATAGACCCGGAGTCAGTGTCAGCCCCGAACACACATATAGACCCGGAGTCAGTGTCAGCCCCAAACACACATATAGACCCGGAGTCAGTGTCAGCCCCGAACTCACTTATAGACCCGGAGTCAGTGTCAGCCCCGTACTCACATATAGACCCGGAGTCAGTTTCAGCCCCGTACTCACATATAGACCCGGAGTCAGTGTCAGCCCCGTACACACATATAGACCCGGAGTCAGTGTCAGCCCCGTACTCACATATAGACCCAGAGTCAGTGTCGGCACCGAACTCACATATAGACCCGGAGTCAGTGTCGGCCCCGAACAGTCATATATACCCGGAGTCAGTGTCGGCCCAGTACTCACATATAGACCCGGAGTCAGTGTCAGCCCCGTACTCACATATAGACCCGGAGTCAGTGTCAGCCCCGTACTCACATACATAGACCTGGAGTCAGTGTCAGCCCCGTACTCACATATAGACCCGGAGTCAGTGTCAGCCCCGAACACACATATAGACCCGGAATCAGTGTCAGCACCGTACTCACATATAGACCCGGAGTCAGTGTCAGCCCCGTACTCGCATATAGACCCGGAGTCAGTGTCAGCCCCGTACTCACATATAGACCCGGAGTCAGTGTCAGTCCCGTACTCACATATAGACCCGGAGTCAGTGTCAGCCCCGAACACACATATAGACCCGGAGTCAGTGTCAGCACCGTACTCACATATAGACCCGGAGTCAGTGTCAGCCCCGTACTCACATATAGACCCGGAGTCAGTGTCAGCCCCGAACACACATATAGACCCGGAGTCAGTGTCAGCACCGTACTCACATATAGACCCGGAGTCAGTGTCAGCCCCGTATTCACATATAGACCTGGAGTCAGTGTCGGTCCCGAACTCATATATAGACCCGGAGTCAGTGTCGGTCCCAAACTCACATATAGACCCGGAGTCAGTGTCAGCCCCGAACACACATATAGACCCGGAGTCAGTGTCAGCACCGTACTCACATATAGACCCGGAGTCAGTGTCAGCCCCGTACTCACATATAGACCCGGAGTCAGTGTCAGCCCCGAACACACATATAGACCCGGAGTCAGTGTCAGCACCGTACTCACATATAGACCCGGAGTCAGTGTCAGCCCCGTATTCACATATAGACCTGGAGTCAGTGTCGGTCCCGAACTCATATATAGACCCGGAGTCAGTGTCGGTCCCAAACTCACATATAGACCCGGAGTCAGTGTCAGCCCCCAACACACATATAGACCCGGAGTCAGTGTCAGCCCCGTACTCACATATAGACCCGGAGTCAGTGTCAGCCCCCAACACACATATATATTGATAGCAGTAATTTATGTTATTCCTAAAAGATAAGAGCAACAGATACAGCACAGGATGATGATGAGTCTGCTTACAGTGAAGTAGGAGCTGTGTGTGTGTTGCTGGAGCTGAACAGGCTCAGATCAGTGGAGATGATGCTGGAGAAACACCACAGCATATTCCCTCTCAGCATCATAAACACCCCAGTGGAGTCATTCCGGTTCCTGCGCTCCACCATCTCTCCAGACCTGAAGTGGGACAATCACATTGACTTCACTGTGAAAAGGCCCAACAGAAGTTGTATTTTCTTCGTCAACTGAAATCGTCCAACCTGCCACAGGCGCAAATGACACCGTTTTATCAGCTGTTATTGAGTCGGTTCTCTGCACTTCTATAACTGACTGGTTTGGGTCAGACATAAGAAACTGTAATGGACTGTTAGGACAGCTGAGAGGATCACTGATGTGCACCTGCCCAACCTTCAGGACCTGTACATCTCCAGAGTGAAGAAACGGGCAGGAACATCATCACAGACCCCGAACATCTGTGTGCTCTTCTGCTGAAGTTACAGATCTCTGTGCACTAGAACATCTGGCCACACAAAAACAGTTTTTCCCTCATGCTATCCCCAGCTTAAACAGCTAATACAGCAATCACCACCTGTTTTTATCATTCATTCTCAGTGCTTGAGAGTGAGGCAATAATTAAATATTGTGTAAATACATATATTTTATTTATACAGGTGTACATACAGTACATAATGTACAAATCTGTACATAAGTCTTCTATTCCAGCTGTTTACAACTTTATTATTATTATTGTTTTTTTATTTTTTATTTTTTCCTTAGTCTTATTTAAATGTTTTTTCTGTTCTCATGTCATACATGTAGGTATATATGTATGTATGTAGAGCTCCTGGAAAACCACAATAAATTCCTTGAGTGTTTGCGCACACTTGGCGAATAAAGCCCATTCTGATTCTGATTCTGATTCTGATGTCTCGCGGTCCAGTTGGAACAAAGCTAGGGTTCGGTCCATTATTCGAGGACCCCTATCCAGGCTGTGTGACTATAAAGAATGATTTCCTCAAAATGTTTGTCAGTTTGCAGGTTTAAAGGACTTTTTTAAACCGAACGAATTTCGTTATGTGCTTCGTTATGTAGTTTTTAAAATTTTATATTACTATTTAGGTTTAATTTATTTATATTTCAGTTTTGATTAGTTTTCATTTATTTCCAGTTAGTAATGTTAATGCTTGTTTCAGTTCATTACCAAGGCAACATTTCACATTTTTTGTTTAGTTTCAGTTAACGATAATAAAGTCCTGTGTTCTCTTTGTGTTGGTGCACAAGGCCTTTCTGAGTTTTTCTGTTATGATCTGTTATGATGAACAGTCTTCAAAAACAGTTGCAAAACCACCATGACATCAGGTTTTGACAGACATTCAGGAAGTGTTTTCTCTGGGACATGTTGAAGTAAATAAGATACCCTTGATCAGAACTGTATATTTCTCTCTGTTATGTTGGATTTACCCAAATAAAGACGCTCTCTTCCTCTCTGAGTAGTCAGTATAATATATAACTATGCTGAGAGTGAAAGATATGGTTACATATCACACAAAACCACATGCGCTTATATGCAAATGATGAAGGCAAGTTGTGCGTAATACCTTCATGTGAATTAATCTCCTACTTTCTGATGATGGAGCAGCTTTATAGACAGTCATTCTGGATCTATTTACTACTCAGGCATGAGTAATAAGAGGGTTTGTGAGCAAAACATCCCCTAACATGCAGGAGAACAGCAGTTTATGGCATTTAAAAGTTTCAAATTTTTGTGTATTAATGAAAGAATAATGACAGGACAGGGGAAATGGAGGGAGGAATATGGGTGCGTATAGTAGCATAATGTCTACAAACAAAACAAAACTGCCATTGGAACTGAAGCCACATTTCGATTCTAATGAATAGATAATGGGCATCTGTAGAGGTAAATGTATTTGAACTCCAGTGGCCTGCTGTGTAACTCAGCACAGATAGAGATGATTGTTCACACACTCTCTCTGTCCTCGGTGGGACGACTGGCAGCTTCACACTGCGCTGGGGCTTTTTAAACACACTTCAAAGCAGAACCTTTATGCTGAGACTGGAAATGCTGACCTTTGACTCGAATCCCCTCCCACTGCAAACACAGAAGCTGCATTGATTGAGATGGAGAGACCCTTCGCTTTAAACTCAATTTATCGCAAGGAAAGCGATTATATACAGGGAGAAGGAGTTTTAATAGCTTTTCATTGCACGATGAGACGTAATAGGCATCTGGAGACCCAGCTAACAGGAATGTTCCCACAACTTTCACTAATGTTTTGTAAAGGTTACTTTATTTGTTATAAGAAAACTTTCTATAGAAAATGTTTTTTGGCACGTTCTTATACCATTATAAACATTCTCATAATGCTGAGCGAAAACGTTCCTGGAACATTGCCATATAGTCAGCTAGCAGAACGTTCTCAGAACTTTGACTAACAAGGTTCTCTCAAAGTTATCAACAAACTTTCTTCCAGTTTCTTCCACTTAATATTCATCAGTTTTATTGATCTGACTGTACTGACACTGCTGTATGAGAACTGAACTGAGCTGATGATGACATCACTGTTTTCTACAGAACTGCTTTATAGATGAAATTTACTAAATTAATAATTCATGATCTTTACAACGGAACTGAATCAACACTGAACTGACTTCAGCTGAACAACAAGCGTAATTTCCCTGTTTATCACTGTGAAGCTGCTTTGAAACAATCTGTATAAAGTCTTGTTAAAGATGACTTGACTTGACAGTAACGTTAATAGATTGTTCATTCAAAATGATCTGGGGCCGTATTCACAAAACATCTTAAGGAGGAGCTCCTAACTTGCCGATTTCTGACAAACTCTTAAAAATAATGGGTGTGTCAGTCCTATTTTTATTAGGAAAACTCCTAAATTTTTCCTCTAAGAGTATTTCACAAAGCATTTGAGCAATAAAACAAGCTCCTAAATCTGTGAAACGTTAGGAGCAGTCAAGAAGACTCCTGAGTCACTAAGACCAAATCACAAACAATCCTAATGGCTGTTGCTGTCCCCGCCTCATCAATCCTCCCAAAGACATTGAACACCATTGAGGCAATAGCGATAGAGCCTTGGGTGCTGAACCTTTTCTTCATAAATGCAATACATATTTTGATTTATAATTTTAATGCCAAAAATAAATCTTTAATAAATAAATGAATAATGTCTGATTACCTGTGGAAGTTGTTTATACAAGTTCACACTTACAAATGATCGAATAGAGTAAAGAATATAATAAGTGTATTTGGCGTGCTGTCCGAGGAGATCGACGGCTCCGAGCTCAGATTTATCCTAAGCCCAGAGTTATTCCCAGTATCCCCAGCCGAGAATGAGGAGTTCAGCCCAAACCCAGAGTTATTCCCAGTATTCCCAGCCGAGAGTGAGGAGTTTAGCCCAAACCCAGAGTTATTCCCAGTATTCCCAGCCGAGAGTGAGGAGTTTAGCCCAAACCCAGAGTTATTCCCTGTATTCCCAGCCGAGAGTGAGGAGTTTAGCCCAAACCCCGAGTTATTCCCTGTATTCCCAGCCGAGAGTGAGGAGTTTATCCCAAACCCAGAGTTATTCCCAGTATTCCCAGCCGAGAGTGAGGAGTTTAGCCCAAACCCAGAGTTATTCCCTGTATTCCCAGCCGAGAGTGAGGAGTTTATCCCAAACCCAGAGTTATTCCCAGTATTCCCAGCTGAGAGTGAGGAGTTTAGGCCAAACCCAGAGTTATTCCCGTATCGGGGAGGGATGCCGGGAACTGTGGAGGTCACTAGGTGAGTTTTGCCATGTGTATATATCCCTACTCTGGAGCTGATTATACCGCTTGAACAAGCTCCTCCCGAACTTTGTTCATAAAACATCATTTGTCGCTTGAATTCTGCAATCTCTTGAGATGCTGACATGTAGGAGGCTGACCATTAGCTGAACATATACTGGTTTATTTAGTGACACTTAGCCTACATTTTAAAATCTTTATTTGAATATGACAACATATTTATTTTAAAATCTTTATTTGAATATAGCAACATATTTATTTTGAAATCTTTATTTGAATATGGCAACATTTTCATTTTAGAATATTTATTTGTATATTACAACATGATACCTCGTTCTACAATATTTATATGATTAAATCACTGTCAGAGACTCCTCCCCCATCAACCAAGCAACCTTTCTCTAAGCTTAAGACTTCTCTCTGTTTCTTAGTAAAAGTTGGTCTCAACAGCTTTGTGAATTGGTTTTAAGAGAACTCTTAACTAAGAACTTTTACTGCCATTTAGGAGATCTCTTAGTGGTAAGATAAAATGTTTGTGAATACGGCCCCAGGTCTTAAAAACATTCTCAAAATGTTAGCACAAAAACATTATTTATACATCATTCATGGAAGGCAGTTTCTGAATGTTTACACAATCAGGACTTTGAACTTCCCCTTCTGTAACAGCTCTTCATCTGATTCTGAACTGAATTCTCTCATTGTCTCTCTGTTACTCACATCTCTGCACATGCGCCTCACCAAAGCTCTCTCTTCAGCCTGAAGCTTCACGAAGCATGTTTAAACTCCGTATGAAACAGCTCTTATGAACAGAACACAAGTTTGTGCTGTTTTCTTTGTCTATTGTGTTGTTTGCCACATGTCTTGTTAGGATTGACTTGTGTGCTGTCTAGAGTTAAGTGTTGTTTTTGGTTTAGAAAATGTTAGCTTTGCTCTTTATGATTCCATGTTTTGGACTGTGTGCTTCCCAGAGACTCTTACACAGTACAGTGTTCTACTACAGTAAAATATGAACGTTACAGTAAAGTCTTATCTGTCTTATCTTAGTCTTATCACAGAAAGAAGGTCCCCGGTTTGAGTCTCGATGTTCTCCGTGTGTCAGTGTGTGTTTCCTCCAGTTTCCACAGGTCAGAGACTGAGAATGGATGGATGAGTTTTTCCATGGGGAATGTTTGGAGGATTTTTGCATTAACAAGAAAAAATGTTCAGAAAACATTCAGAAATAACGTTTTGATAACATTTTCAAAATGATAGAATGGAATGTTCATACATGAAGAAATCTCACGGGGGCTTTTATAAATCTAATTTAAATAATTTAGCTTACATGTTTATTTACTCATGTGAGCAATTGTTGATAAAGAAAAATGTCATGTTGCAATATTGGAAATATTTCCATTTTAAACCATAAAGGCGATCAAGTGGATATCACTGTGCGCTAGAGTTACACCGGTGAAGAACTCTCAAAATCCAGTAAATTATTCACTATAGAAAGTGAAATTAAAAACTGACTGATGAACTGAATCTACTTCATCATGCTCTGAAAACGGTATTTAACGGTCTTATTTTATTTTCTTTAAGTTATTTGAATAGCGCTTTTCACAATATACAATATATAGTTATCTGAGGTGACTGTCCAAGTTATGCATTTCAAATATTTTACATATACAATCACGAATTTTAGGCAAAAACAATGAGCTCATTGAAGTAACTATTACAAGTTGTGAACATGATGATTACAATATATAGAAAATGAAGCATTGGTGCATGTTGATTCAGAGTTTGCTTCATCTGAAGTCCTCGAGTCATTTATTCACAGGTGTTATGATCATCTGAAGTCTTCATAACAGACTCAATCAATCAGATTATTTCTGAAAAGTCTTGCCATGTTAATTAGCAATATCAATCAGCTAGTCAGACGTCTGATGTCCAGCCTGATCGTTTTGTGCTCTGGATGCAGAAACCGTGAGATTTGAAGCGGTGATTTGAGCTTCTCCTAAATCGTGATTTAAAGCCACACTAAGTAGAAATTGTGTTTTTGTCAAACAGCGACCCGCTGTGGAATACTTGCACTGTCGTAAATATATTATATTATAACGTTTTTACATGATTGCAGCTAAATCACAAGTAAATAGTCTATAGTCTAGGCCTACTGTATAATTTAATTTGTGTTGTTTTTATTGGAATGTAAACATTACAAAATGCCAGATAACATCAATTAAGTTAAATGTACGTCGCATTATTTCATAACATTGGCCGTTATGATGTCATTAGACATGATTATTGCAATTTATCATAATAGTTTGCAAATTGTGCTCGTTTACACTATTTACAACCTCTACGTTAGGCTTATTTATGATAATTATGTGAGATATTGAAAGCTGTTCTCATGATAATCGCAGGAATCAACGTCAACAGCGCCGTCTGATATCCCTCAGGACTACGTGATAAATACACCTCACAACACCTGAGTTCAGCTGGCAAACTAATTCGTGAGGCATAGCTATCTGATTTATCAAAACGATTCCATTTACACCTGGTCACATAAATGTATTTTTGCAAAACGGATTTAAATTCGATCTTCAATTCTCGCGCTATATGCAGATTTAATGGAGCGCACGTCACCGAGATATGAGCTGCATTTTATAGATCATCAGCTACCATTTCAAAATCAAAGACCGCAATAAGAGAGAGCAGTAACAGCCCTGGTAAGATCATTTCGTTTCTTTACTTTTAATGATGAAGATTGTGTGTTAAGCGTCTGCGACTTACTTTCACTTTGATTTGCGATAGTTTGCACGTTGGCTTGATGCAGTTGCTCATCTGCGGTGATGCGTGTTCCAGCGCGTCGTCATATCTGGATATAACATATAGCCTATACAACGCTCTCACACGTTTTTTTTTGTTTTTTTTGTTGCATTTTTGGGAGGAGTACAATTTACATATGTGGTTTCAAAAACCATATGCATTTACACTTGTCCAGTTTCGTCTGGAATGCGTCTCAGATCTCCTCCTGAAGTGGTTTGAGGGATCGGATTCAAATCCGTCTCAAATGCGTTTCGGAGGGCATTTAAACCTGGACTTTTCACGATCGGATAGCTATCCGATCTGAGAAAATGCATGAAGTGGCCAGGTGTAAACAACCCCCATGACAAAAACATACGCACGAAAGCCGAAAACAAACGCTGGTTGGCCTCTCACGTCCAAATTTGACGAAGTGGTGGGGGAAGTGACGTATGCCGTAAAGCAGTCGAATTTTGTAGTTCTTTTTGTGCTCTGGTTACTACCCGAACCCCGAAGTTACATAGTGCCAGTAAAAGCTATACAGACCCTGTCAGGCTATGGCAGACGTGTCATTCAACCTATTGTAAGTCGATGTACCATCACAAGGATCTTGAAAATATATTATGAAGGTTGAAAAGTTACATAGTGTTGCTTTAATAAAGAGGAGCAGAAATCAGTTATTTTCCACAGCTTATAAACGTCAGGTTTCACGATCTCCGCTGTGTTGAATGGATGACAGGACTGTCCGTGTGTCGTTGTGTCCTGTAGAGCATCACTCACACTCCTTCATCAAACACAGACTTTATTTAAATGTGTGTCTCACTCTTTTAAACACTTCTCAGAGACACAAGCACTTGTTGTTTTAGAGACCAATTAAATCAGCTTTAGAGAGGGTTAGGGTTACGTTCCTATCGCATGTTGGGAGTGAGTGGTCTGGTAAATCTAGTGACCCTGAAGAGATAAAGAAAAGCTACTGACTCTTTGTTGTGCCTCAGAACAGTAAATGAATGAATGAATGAGGCATTTATATACAGTAGCACTACTGTACACCCAGAGCTTTCCACTCATCAGGGGATCTCTCCTCAACGCCACGTACGCATTTGGTATTTTCTTCTTGTCTCATTAGGACACTGTGATGTACAGTGTGTTTCCCAGCCTCTCTTTAACAATCACACAGACCGTTCAAGACTTCTGTATGTAAATGAGCTGTGTTATGATTGGCTGACCACCAGTGTTTCTCACAGATGCTTGACCTCTGACCTTTACGCTGTCACTACTGAAGCTTTAAGACTCACAACGCCAAGAAGCAACCTGTTTTTCATCATGTGTCACGATTATATATTTATTTTGTTTTATTACTTTATTGTCTTTTAGAGTTGTGCTGTGGACGCAAGTCTAAGCTTGCTGTTCTCATAATACTCATAAATCTCATCTGTGATTGCAGGACACCGAGCTGTTAGAAGTCTCCGTCATCAAGGATACGAGAAATGGGAGATTTGCCAAGATGCCAAAGGTAATAAATGTGTGTGTGCCTCAGTCATCCGTTCTCTCATGCAGAGCAGAGCTGGCTTCGTGCTTGTACAAGATGAAAATGAACAGACAATGTTGTCTCTTCATTTCTGGCACAAATACCTTATGATTATAAATGTAGATCTGTCCAAAGAGGAATATGCTGACGAAAAGCAAAGCAAAGCAAAGCAAAGCTGCTCTGCGCCGGATATGCCAGAAAGATTCACGTGTTCCACAAATAGCTTCAGAAAGCTGGATGTTTCATGGATGAAACACAGAGGGAGAGAAAACACTGTTCGTTTACTATCTAATGGCTTTCAGATAGTTTTCCAGAGATGTTGTCTTAGCTGTCAGAAATGCATTTGCCGATCAAGAGAGTGTCCATGAATCTCGCAGCAAGGCTTTTAGATTGCGCTTAAGGACGGAAAGAGCGGATGGTTTCCAGCATTCATTAGGGCTGATGTGAGAATAGTGTCATTGAGAGTCTGAGATGATGATGTTAAAGAGCATCACAAGAGCGGATCTGAGCGAGCGTAGACTCGGACGATTGATGTTTCAGAGCAGCGGTGGCAGAGGTCAGAACATGGAGAAACACGCAGTTTCCCATGTCATGATCGTGGCCTTACAGGAGGGTCAAAGACTGAGAGAGAGAGAGAGAGACTGAGAGAGAGAGAGAGAGAGACTGAGAGAGAGACAGAGAGAGAGAGAGAGACTGAGAGAGAGAGAGACAGAGAGAGAGAGAGAGACAGAGAGAGAGAGAGACTGAGAGAGAGAGAGAGAGAGACTGAGAGAGAGACAGAGAGAGAGAGAGAGAGAGAGAGAGACAGAGAGAGAGAGAGAGACTGAGAGAGAGAGAGACAGAGAGAGAGAGACAGAGAGAGAGGGAGAGAGAGAGAGAGAGAGACAGAGAGAGAGAGAGACTGAGAGAGAGAGACAGAGAGAGAGAGACTGAGAGAGAGAGAGACTGAGAGAGAGAGAGACAGAGAGAGAGAGAGACTGAGAGAGAGACTGAGAGAGAGAGACAGAGAGAGACTGAGAGAGACTGAGAGAGAGACTGAGAGAGACGTGTATTTCACATCGTCTGAGTGAAAGCATATAGTCGCAGACACGTACCGTATCTATGAACACATTTATAAAGATCAATGAGCTTTACATGCTTCGATTTGTAAAACACACAGGGGATTCAGCTCCAAATAGGGCTGAACGATTAATCGCACTTTACATGTAATCGCACTTAAATCGATTTGGCTTATCGCGATTTTAAAATCGCAAAGGCTGCGATTATTTTTTATGTGCAGCGTGTCAGTGACGTACGGCTCTGTAAACGCTGCTCACTCTGAAAGCACTGTGAGTTTGAGTCACTTATAACGTGCATTTGAAAAAACAACACGCATCAAACATCTTTCCAAACATGAGAAGCATTTATGAACCTCTTGTCCAACAACAGACAACATTTAATAACATGCATTTACTCCAAACTCTCTTCATAATGACAGTTGAGCTCCTCCTTCTGGGAGATGATGAGCTTCTGACACAGAATAAGGCAGTCGTGTGTTTATAAGTCATGTTTAATCAAAGCGTTTCAATCTTCTGTTTATTCAAGTACAGCGATAGGGGTTTCCTGGAATGATGCACATTATTGTACTTCTGCGTTGGGGCATATTTATCGTGTTTGCGTGAGAGCGCCCTCTGGTGTTCAGATGGGGCAGTATTTACTACCTATCAGCCGCACTCCACTGACAAACTGCGCATAAGATAATCACAGCCTTTGCCAAATCGCGTGTCGTTTTATTGCGATTAATCGTGCAGCCCTAGCTCCAAATTACTAATTTATAGATCAATGCACAAAGTTCAAATGCTGATGGTCTCTCCCGAATGCTTACTGTCCCATAAAACCCCCTTCGGCTCAGAGAACAGGACTCCACAGGACTCGCACCGGTTCAGCCTTATTCCAGCGGATGTGAGCAGGTTCGATCTGAAGTTCATGTTTTGGGCTTCAGCATGTTGTCCATTCACATCATAACTCATAATAAAGTCTCCTGAGCTGAACGTACAACAGCCGTCAGAGCACAACTCAGAAGTGTGACGACAGCATGAAAACACTGATGAGCGTCAACTGGACTAGACCTCAGGTGATGGATGTTCCCTCTGGCTTAGGGTTAGGGTTAGGGTTGACGCTGCCGTAAGATGAGTGTTAACTGGACTAGACCTCAGGTGATGGATGTTCCCTCTGGCTTAGGGTTAGGGTTAGGGTTAGGGTTAGGGTTGACACTGCCGTAAGATGAGTGTTAACTGAACTAGACCTCAGGTGATGGATGTTCCTCAGGCTGTGTCACGCTACGGCGTAATTTTTATTTCACTCTAAAATGCTTAAACATTCTTAGACAATTACTATATAAATGATTTTAAAAAAAAACAACATACAGCTTAGTATGTAAGCTACCATAAATTATTTATGCATCATTCTACCTACTGTATCAATAATATTTGACCAATTTAGCAGTTAATACATATGCAAAGTGGGTGCTTGTGAAAGAAAAGAAAGAAAAGCCTAAAACTTACTAGTTTAAAACTTTGCATTACATTCAAATGAAATTCCACCCAAAAACCAAAACAGATTTAAAAATATATACTAAAAAAATGCCATCACTGGAAAAACAAAAAAACAAAGCAACCGAACAGGTTGTCAAGACTAACATTTTTAAATTGACTTGCTGAATTGCAAATGTTCAGCTGGCTTAATCTAATGAACAGGCGAAACACTCAGTTTGTTAACACTCAGTTTGTTAAGAATAAAGAATCACGAGCGCGAATCACACACACACCATACATCGCATGCTCTATAGATACATTAACTATACGTGATCATGTTGTTTACTTGCTGTGCCCACGCGCCGATAGCTAACAACACACAGACATTTGAAGCAGTTTTACTCACCGTCTGCGGTTCCAACGCACGACCGTGAACCTTTATCGTCGGGACTGCTCCATCCTTAAGCATTAGACGATCTGCAAATCCGGCGTCGAACTGGGCCTTGTTTATAAAACAATCATCGTCGAAATGCAGGGAACAACCAAGAACACTTGCACAACTCCTTTGATGACTTAAGCCGAGCACAGCGCTTTGATGGGCGTACTGCTTTCGCTCTCTCGCTCTGGTTTACGGGTGCGCGCGCGCTCTTCCGGGAGAAGTGCCCTTAGGACCCGTATAAGGAAATTCTGCCCCATCTGACGTCACACACGCCCATACTCGAAAAAAACTTTCCGAAACTTGTGACAAACCGGAAGGAGTATTTTTGGCACAGAAATACTCCATCAAACGTACAACTTCATTTTTGAAACTTTGTCCATGTTTAGCATGGGAATCCAACTCTTTAATAGTGTAAAAAACTCAGTATGCATGAAATAGCATTTCACCCCCCTCCCCCCCTTTAACTTTAGCATGTGCACTTTAACTTGTGTGGAAATGGGCATGGAATGGTAAATGTCAAAAGGCCATCGACTTCTGTTCGTGTTTTGCATTAACCTGAATTGTTAGACATGTTTTGTCTTTGGTCTTCTGAAAACTTCATGGCCTTTTCATCAAACATTAGCAAATAAATGCATGATTATCATAACTATCTTCAGGTACTTTTATTAATTTACCCTCAAATATTGTGGCTTTGTGATAAATGGGTTGTGATGTTTCTCATTTGCAAGTGTCTTAGATATTAAAATCATCTTCAAAATGAATACATGTAAATTAAGTCAAATCAAGACAAGTCAAGTCATCTTCATTTATATAGCGCTTTTAACAATATATATTATTCCAAAGCGGCTTTACATTGATAATAGGAAATTAAAGTAACAGAGATTGTTTTGGCTTTACAGCAGATCTAGAATAAAGTTATTGTCCAGATAAAGTTAGTTTGATTGATTCACTTCTGTCGCAACGATCATTAGTTATTAACTCAGGGGCCGCTAACACAACAAGTTCTCTCTGCGCAAACCTCAAAAACGCGAACCTGTGAGAACGCTGATGGCGTTCGTATTACGAGTTCAGTCTATAGGGATGTGCGTTTGAAAATATGTGCGCAGGCGTGTAGTCCTTCCCTACAAACCATCCCTCAACATACTACTTGTCTAGCCTTAAAATGTCTAATACAGAATTTGTATCGCTTCCACGTAGCCACGCGAACCGGAACTATCTCGACAACGCTTTATCTGTAGAGAGGTAAAGGGAGGGGAGGGAGGCCTTCACAGGGAAGAGACTAGTGGACACTTCAGGATTGCGCTGTCGTCGCTTCCAGGCGCAGGTCCTTCATCAGATCTGGATACGGCCTGGATCCGGCGGACTGCGGTAAACCTCGGGATAAACAGAGAGCGTAGACGCCATTCTTCTTATGATGTAACGAGTACATCAGGATTTATGGGAAGTGTTCCAGGTTCCGGCTGACCTGATCTATGCAGTCTAACATTGAATTATAGAAGTCTATAATGTGTTATGTGTATGCTAGGCCAAAGAGATGTGTTTTTAGTCTAACTTTGAACTGACAGAGTGTGTCTGCTTCCCGGACAATGTTAGGAAGACTGTTCCAGAGTTTTGGTGCTAAATAGGAGAAGGATCTACCGCCAGCAGTCGATTTAGATATTCTAGGTATTATCAACTGGCCGGAATTTTGAGATCGCAATAGACGTGAAGGACTATAATGCGTTAAGAGCTCGCTCAAGCACTGCGGAGCTAAACCATTTAGTGCTTTGTAAGTAATCAGCCATATTTAAAAATGTATACAATGTTTAATAGGGAGCCAGTGCAGTGTTGACAGAACCGGGCTAATATGGTCATACTTCCTGGTTCTGGTAAGAACTCGAGCTGCTGCGTTTTGGACCAGCTGTAGTTTGTTTATTAAGCGTGCAGGGAAACCACCCAGTAGAGCATTACAGTAATCTAGCCTTGAGGTCATGAACGCATGAACTAACTGTTCCGCATTTGTCAATGAGAGCATATGACGTAATTTAGATATATTTTTAAGATGGAAAAATGCGGTTTTACAGATACTAGACACGTGACTTTCAAATGAAAGATTGGTATCAAAGAGCACACACACACACACACACACACACACACACACACACACACACTCTCACACACACACACACACACACACACCCAGGTTCCTAACCGACGACGAAGACTTGACTGAGCAGCCATCCAGTGTTAGACAGTATTCTAGATTATTACGTGAGGAAGTTTTTTGTCCAATAATTAGAAACTCAGTTTTTTCAGAATTTAGTAGTAGGAAATTAGTAGTCATCCAATTTTTTATATCAGCTATACATTCCGTTAATTTTGTGAATTGTTAAGTTTCGTCAGGGCGTGAAGAAATATAGAGCTGAGTATCATCAGCATAACAGTGAAAACTAATGCCATGCTTCCTAATGATATCTCCCAAGGGTAGCATGTACAGATTGAACAGCAACGGTCCTAGTACTGAGCCTTGTGGTACGCCATACTGAACTTGTGATCGATGAGACATCTCTTCATTTACTGCTACAAACAGTCAGATAAGTATGATTTAAACCATGCTAATGCAATTCGACTAATGCCAACATAATGTTCGAGTCTATTTAAAAGAATGTGGTGGTCAATAGTATCAAATGCAGCACTAAGATCGAGTAACACTAATAGAGAGATACAACCACGATCGGATGATAAGAGCATATCATTTGTGACTTGACTTGAAAATCCTCACAGATATCATTTCTTTATAAAAAGGAACACAGTTGTGAGGATACCGCCTTTTCTAGTATCTTTGACAGAAAAGGTAGATTCGAGATCGGCCTGTAATTGACTGATTCTGTACGATCAAGTTGTGTTTTTTTAACACGCGGTTTAATCATAGCCAGCTTAAGAAAGGGTTAATGCAGAAATCAACATTTTGATAGTGTTCAGTACCAGGTTTATTAGAAAGTTAGATTATAAAACAAGCTATAACTGTTGAAATGATTTAAATAAAAACCAACATCTATTGTACTGTGATAAGTATGCTGAGGCGATGGTGTTTTATGCCTTGTTTCGATCATTTTATGTTATTTTCCAACATGAGACGTTTCTTTTCTTGATAAAGCTGCTCTAAGCTCTCGATCGCACAATGTCTTCACCGCTGATTTAATGAGGTGTTCAACACAAGCTTCACATTGTCAAGAATGAAGCCCATGGAACAAAAATGGAATAATTTACAATATAATATTTTATTCATTGATACAGAAAGATTGACTCGTAGCAGATCTCTGTGAAGCTGTCATGGAGAGAAACTGGAAGCAGGGTTTCATAAATGCATGAATGCCCAGAACTGATGCGAACACCTCATTCTCTCAGGCAGTCAATCAGTTTAATTGCACTTAATCTGTTTCAGACAGAAGCTCAGAGTCCAGCTCTCTGTTATCTGGGTTCTCACAGTCTAAACCCTTTATCTGCCCACATTCCTCCGTATACAGTAGGACCTTGTTCGGGTTTGTTCGCTGGATTCCCTAAAGCCCTGTTCAGATTACACTCGCCCATGATGGTGAAACCGCAGACGGAGGAAGTCTGGGTGATTGCGACGGCCACACCTGGTCTTCCGCTTGTCTCTCGATAGGTGGGCTGCTGTTTCTCTGGGCTTTCACTGCTAGTTATGAGGGGATAGTCAAGCTCAAAATGAGCTGTGATGGTTATTTCATTTAAAGATCTTAGATTTTGATGACGAGAGGTAACATGCTCAATGTCCTTGCAATAAAACAAACCAAAGAGCATTTTCACTGGTCATGATGGCTAATGTCCTCTAAAGTTTATGGATTGAATGTAGTTTCACCAGTAATAGTCTCAGTTGAGCTGAATCCGCACAGCTGAGTGAAGTTCTCACTGACTCTCATATGAAAAGCCCTTTGGGACTGTGATGTATGCCCTGCCACATTAGCTGTGGCTCTGTGATCGATACACTCAACATGTTTGCATTTCTAACCCAGCTATAAAGCGTAGAGCGTGAACACGCAGATGTCTTCTATGCACGTATCACGCTTGTTCTAAAGCAGGTGGAACTTCTACAAACTATTTTGAAAGTGCAGAAACTTGAATGTTTGCATTTGCACAGGAATGGACTTGTGTTTATGAAGTGTGAGGATGAGGATGGGACTAGAGACAGAGGTTGTTATAGAAATGCCCAGGAACAGAAATGTTTAATGAGTTAACTGAAGCGTTGGGAGAAGGCGAAGGTTGTCAGGAGATCAGACTACAACTGTGCCAAATGGCAACAACAAATAAATCCACAATCTTTTCACAATTCTTTTTCATGTCAGTTTTTAAGACAAACTAAGCAAAAATTATTTCCATATTTTAAAATTTAGCATTAAAGTGTGACAAAAGATCAAATAAAAAGATTGACAGACCATTTAAGCCAAAGTTGGCACTTTATTTTTTATTTTATTTTTTTAAATAAGAACAAATATGACAATTTCAAATAATAGGATCAACATTTTGAACATGCAAATTAAATGGATTGAAAGCCCATATGTGCCTGGATCTGTCAGGTTGCTTAATGCCCATTAAATGAACTACAAGAAAGTCCTCTGCTAAATGACAAGGGTTTGTGTTTCCACTGAGGTTATTTTGTGTGATATTGCTTGAATAAATCAATGTACATGTAAATTTAAGATAGCAACTGTTTTGTGTAACTTCTCAATACAGAGCTTTTGTTGACACTTGTCTGTTCCTCAAAAGGCAGTAAATGTTGCGACTGCATGATGTAATAGTGCAGTAATGTCATGCTAATGCAACCATAGCTACCATGCTAATTTGTATCCACTGCTGTGACTCTGAAGGCCTCGTCGTTGGACAGTTTTACTGCAGATTTCCAGCTTTTCCCAGAGCCTCTTTCCTTCTGGGTCTCTTTCTAACACAAAGCACAACAGAGCATTGCCTGGGCACCAAACCAACATCGAGTTCTTCATCTTCACATCCGGCAAGAGTTTCCTCCGGGTTGCTAGCAGTGATTCTGTGTCTGTCTTTGGCAGGTTGTTGTTTTCTCTGAAAAGGCAGCAGAGGAACAGAGCCTGGTTTGTTGGTGTCCGATGAAGCTGCACAAATGCATTGAGACTGTTGCTTTCTGGTCTTACGCAACTTTAATGCACATGAAAAATATCCTGCTTTGTTGACACACACACACACACACACACACACACACACACACACACACACACACACACACACACACACACACAGAGAGAGAAACGTGCTACAGAAATATGACAGTAATGCAGTTGTAATGACAGTAATAGGACAGTTACATTCCCTCGATGGTCAGATCTGATCGCCTCTGCTCGACACTTTACATTCAAACACACACTATAACACACGAGGCACTGATGTCAGTGTTTGTACTGTGTGTTTGGCACTACACTGTTGTGTTGTTATTCCAGACAGCGTCTCTCAGAGGGAAATCTTCTTCTGAACACTTTCAGCTGTTTAAGTGTCGCTCATTATTACAGCTCGTGTCATGAGAATCTCAATGATTCCTCCCACAGCGTTATGCCATTATCTTAGGGCACTTAACATTTTGAAAAGATATATTTGGAGATGTGAAGTTAAAAAAGAATCAAATTTGTGATTTTATTCATGGCTGTTGTCTTAGTATTAGGTCTCTTGAGAGCTTGTGTCTAGACATATTGTCCGTGTCCATGTCAAGTCACCATTATTTATAAAGCTCTTTATACAATACAGACTGTTTGAAAGCAATGTGTTGAGATTCAATCAGCACAGCAGCATCATTAGCATCATTAGCATCATTAGCATAATTTTCATCATTAGCATCATTATCATCATTAGCATCATTATCATCATTTTCATCAATAGCATCATTAGCATCATTTTCATCATTAGCATCATTAGCATCATTATCTGCTGAGGGAAATTTTACAGAAACATCTGAACTCAAAAACTGCTTAGTAAACCTCGCCAGAACATCAAACTGTTCATGTTAAGTTTCACCAACGATAGGAACTGAACACAAATATTGTTCTGGAAACGACAGAAAGCTAGAAACAAAGTATATATTTACTCTGATAACAAACCCTTCTGTCTCTTTATCTCGAACAGTAAATGTGATTTATGCTGCCGGAATGGAGCGCTGTGTTGATAAATGTCCATGTGTGTTTCCGAGTCTGGTTCCTGTGTTAGTTCGCTGATAATGATAAGTGTGTATAAACTTCAGTCCAGAATCATTCATAACTGTAGATCTGCAACACATCTCACATTCTTGTGGAGACCAACAGTCGACCCACATCTTTCTGCTGTCACTGACACCTTTACATGACGACTAACTCTCATACCTTCATCAGAAACCTGTAATTATACACTCACCTAAAGGATTATTAGGAACACCTGTTCAATTTCTCATTAATGCAATTATCTAATCAACCAATCACATGGCAGTTGCTTCAATGCATTTAGGGGTGTGGTCCTGGTCAAGACAATCTCCTGAACTCCTAACTGAATGTCAGAATGGGAAAGAAAGGTGATTTAAGCAATTTTGAGCGTGGCATGGTTGTTGGTGCCAGACGGGCCGGTCTGAGTATTTCACAATCTGCTCAGTTACTGGGATTTTCACGCACAACCATTTCTAGGGTTTACAAAGAATGGTGTGAAAAGGGAAAAACATCCAGTATGCGGCAGTCCTGTGGGCGAAAATGCCTTGTTGATGCTAGAGGTCAGAGGAGAATGGGCCGACTGATTCAAGCTGATAGAAGAGCAACTTTGACTGAAATAACCACTCGTTACAACCGAGGTATGCAGCAAATCATTTGTGAAGCCACAACACGCACAACCTTGAGGCGGATGGGCTACAACAGCAGAAGACCCCACCGGGTACCACTCATCTCCACTAAAAATAGGAAAAAGAGGCTACAATTTGCATGAGCTCACCAAAATTGGACAGTTGAAGACTGGAAAAATGTTTCCTGGTCTGATGAGTCTCGATTTCTGTTGAGACATTCAGATGGTAGAGTCAGAATTTGGCGTAAACAGAATGAGAACATGGATCCATCATGCCTTGTTACCACTGTGCAGGCTGGTGGTGTAATGGTGTGGGGGTTGTTTTCTTGGCACACTTTAGGCCCCTTAGTGCCAATTGGGCATCGTTTAAATGCCACGGCCTACCTGAGCATTGTTTCTGACCATGTCCATCCCTTTATGACCACCATGTACCCATCCTCTGATGGCTACTTCCAGCAGGATAATGCACCATGTCACAAAGCTCGAATCATTTCAAATTGGTTTCTTGAATATGACAATGAGTTCACTGTACTAAAATGGCCCCCACAGTCACCAGATCTCAACCCAATAGAGCATCTTTGGGATGTGGTGGAACGGGAGCTTCGTGCCCTGGATGTGCATCCCACAAATCTCCATCAACTGCAAGATGCTATCCTATCAATATGGGCCAACATTTCTAAAGAATGCTTTCAGCACCTTGTTGAATCAATGCCACGTAGAATTAAGGCAGTT
>CM038638.1:37564898-37567398 GCA_021554675.1 Leuciscus idus | reverse complement strand
GCTCACTACACAAGCACACACTACACAAGCACACTACACAAGCAGACTGCACAAGCACACACTACACAAGCACACACTGCACAAGCACACTACACAAGCACACTACACAAGCACACTACACAAGCTCACCACACAAGCACACACTACACAAGCTCACTACACAAGCACACACTACACAAGCACACACTGCACAAGCGCACACTACACAAGCACACACTACACAAGCACACACTGCACAAGCGCACACTACACAAGCACACACTACACAAGCTCACTACACAAGCACACACTACACAAGCTCACACTACACAAGCTCACTACACAAGCACACACTACACAAGCACACACTACACAAGCACACTACACAAGCTCACTACACAAGCACACACTACACAAGCACACTACACAAGCTCACTACACAAGCTCACTACACAAGCACACACTACACAAGCACACACTGCACAAGCGCACACTACACAAGCACACACTGCACAAGCGCACACTACACAAGCACACACTACACAAGCACAAACTACACAAGCACACACTACACAAGCACACACTGCACAAGCGCACACTACACAAGCGCACACTACACAAGCACACACTACACAAGCACACACTACACAAGCTCACACTACACAAGCTCACACTACACAAGCTACACAAGACCATATATTTATATTACATCTGGTGAAAAGGGGCATAATATGTCACCTTTAAAGAGCCACTCGTGCAAAAAATAGATGAGACAGAAACAGACAATTAGGCAGAAATACACGATGTCCATGTCTGTTCAGCAAAACTGATGGTAAATAAGACAAGTGCGAAATTAACTTTAACATTTTTTCTCCTCTATAACAAATTAAGTTATGTGCAGTGAGCCCCTTTATGCCCCTCATGTTCCCTTCATAACACTTGTCCTGTGTTAAGTCAAGTCAAGTCAAGTCACCTTCATTTATATAGTGCTTCTAATAATATGAATTGTTTCAATGATAATAGGAAATTACAGTAACAGAGATTGTTTAGGCTTTACAGCAGCTCTAGAATAGGGTTAACAGTGCACACTGCTTTACAGTGTCTTCACAGTGTTAACAGTGCTTGATGATCAGGCTTTACTGGGACGAAGGGACAGTGATCTTCCCGCCTGTGATGAATGTGTGTGCGCAGGCGCTCGGTGTGATTGAAAGTCCTTTAAATCAGCACTTTTCATTTTATTGATTACATGTGCAACCGCATATGCGGTCCGGTTTATTTTTATTGTCTGTCAGACGCTCCACGTCAAGGGTTTGTGGATTTACAGTCCAGGGCTGCGTTTCCCAAAAGCATCGTAAGCATAAGTAGATTGTAGATCCATTGCCACCAATAGACTCTATACAATCAGCTTTCTCTGTGTGCTTGTGAGAAACAGTCCAGCTCTGAGAGGAATAAATGTGAGACCCGCATCAAACACCTTCACTGCCTGTGTCTGCAGAGGCTAGTCAAGCTGTACCGAAGCCAAGACTTGTCAGAATCTCTGAGTCCTTGCAGACGACAGAACCCAAAGCCTGTAACGTATAGTATCAGTGAGATATGACAGAGTTCATCACTGTGAAACACAGACACGGCTCAGGTGTTGTGCTCACCAGTCTGGGTTAGGGTTAGGGTTAGGGTTAAGGTTAAGGTTAAGGTTAGGGTTAGGGGTTAGGGTTAGCAGCTGGGTACGTCACAGTGATGTTCCACCACAGAAGAAGATCATTGAGATCCACTCTGAAAAACTGACCGACTGATCCGATCCAGCATTGATCTGACCGGATTTATCCCATAGGACAGTGTTGTGTTGTGTTGTGTTGTGTTGTGTTGTGTTGTGTTGTGTTGTGTTGTGTGTGTGTGTTGTGTGTGATGCGTGTCTGTCGTTGCTCAGGAGCCCAAGCTGCGGGAGCTGCTGTGTTGTGTTGTGTTGTGTTGTGTGTGTTGTGTGTGTTGTGTTGTGTGTGTTGTGTTGTGTTGTGTTGTGTGTGTTGTGTGTGTTGTGTTGTGTGTGTGTTGTGTGTGTTGTGTTTGTTGTGTAGTGTGTGATGCGTGTCTGTCGTTGCTCAGGAGCCGAAGCTGCGGGAGCTGCTGTGTTGTGTTGTGTGTGTTGTGTAGTGTTGTGTTGTGTAGTGTTGTGTTGTGTTGTGTGTGTGTGTGTTGTGTGTGTTGTGTTTGTTGTGTTGTGTTGTGTAGTGTGTGTTGTGTGTGTTGTGTGTGTTGTGTTGTGTGTGTTGTGTTTGTTGTGTAGTGTGTGATGCGTGTCTGTCGTTGCTCAGGAGCCGAAGCTGCGGGAGCTGCTGTGTTGTGTTGTGTGTGTTGTGTAGTGTTGTGTTGTGTAGTGTTGTGTTGTGTTGTGTGTGTGTGTGTTGTGTGTGTTGTGTTTGTTGTGTTGTGTTGTGTAGTGTGTGTTGTGTGTGTTGTGTGTGTTGTGTTGTGTGTGTGTGTGTTGTGTGTGTTGTGTTTGTTGTGTAGTGTGTGATGCGTGTCT
>CM038638.1:37552398-37559898 GCA_021554675.1 Leuciscus idus | reverse complement strand
CATAAACGAGTGACGAAGAGTCTGTTTAACTGTAGGAAGAAGATCAGTAAATCAAAAGCCTTTTGCTGAGAATGTAGATGTGTCTGTTCCGTCATAAACTCAAGAACACTGAACAGCCCAACACTGTGGACCAGAGGACGCTTCTCTGATGAATGACTGTAGTCTCCTCGAGCTCCTCCATCTCCAGCTCTGAGCTTTAATGAAGTCTGTCTTCCCCTCACGAGGCTGGAAAGGTGGACGCTCCGCTGAGATGAAAGTCACCCTTTGCTGCCTCATTAGAGGAAACCCGTTCAGATGTCAGAGGAAGAACTGTGTTAATTAGGCTGTGGGAGTCCGCGGAGGGCATGGCGGGATTAATTAGGGTAAAGTGGCCAGAGGGACGGCGGGACGTTACGCGCACTAGCCTCCACCTGAGAGAGCCTGAGCTGAGCTGTCACTTCTGATGAACTCATGTGTTGTTGGCATTTTAACGAGGAATCGCTCTCAGCATGTTGTGTTGCATTCAGGGCTGCAGTGCTTCTTAAAATGATATTACATAGATCAGAGTTGCTGGTGTCTGTTCCTGTAGAGCCTCCAAACACACCTCAGTGTTCCTGAAGGTCTTTTATCGCTGGTTCTGACTGTACAGGAGGGTGGATCTCAGGATCAGGGCTCTGGCTCAAATGTTGATATGGTTGTTTTGTGGTACAGGGCAGATCTCGGTGGAGGGATTCGCCAGATATCTGAGTGGAGAAGAGAACAGTATCATCCCGCCAGAGAAGCTGGACATGAGTGAAGACATGACGCTGCCGCTCTCACATTACTTTATCAACTCCTCACACAACACCTACCTCACAGGTCAGCCAATCAGACGACTCACACAACACCTATCTCACAGGTCAGCCAATCAGACGACTCACACAACACCTATCTCACAGGTCAGCCAATCAGACGACTCACACAACACCTATCTCACAAGTCAGCCAATCAGACGACTCACACAACACCTATCTCACAGGTCAGCCAATCAGACGACTCACACAACACCTATCTCACAGGTCAGCCAATCAGACGACTCACACGACACCTACCTCACAGGTCAGCCAATCAGACGACTCACACGACACCTACCTCACAGGTCAGCCAATCAGACGACTCACACGACACCTACCTCACAGGTCAGCCAATCAGATGACTCACACGACACCTACCTCACAGGTCAGCCAATCAGACGACTCACACGACACCTACCTCACAGGTCAGCCAATCAGACGACTCACACACACATCAGTCCACCTATAGACATTAGTCAGGGCTGATGTCTTACTGAATGTTACCCAGGCTGTGAGACAGTCTTTACAGTGTCATGGACTGTATAAAGATCACATGTCACTTTCAAAACTCAGAACTTTTAAAAGTGTTTTATGGGTTTTTTAGAAACTGTAGGATTTTTGGAAAGATATTGTGTCAGTTGAACAATCAGCATGTTGTTAAACAGCAGTACGGTCCATCGAACACATCGTATTTCTGTCTCTCACAGCCTCGTTTTCATTCCTGTCATGAATTAAAAATTACATTATCATCGTCACATTATCTGAACAGAATATCTTCCTCTTATAAATATGAATTTTGAGAGAACGTGTCTCTTTGGCCAGCAAAGGTGGTAAGAATATCACTCAAAATATGTTTGTCATTGATTAAATCTAAGACCGCAGCCTCAGGCTCTATACGCCGCACAGCTGATGATGATGATGATGATGATGATGATGATGATGATGATGTGACCCACGCCAGTCTGCAGTGAATGCAAGAATAAAGACCACAACCGTCAGGCATTTAGTTTGGGTTTTTATTTGCTGTTTCTGTCTTCATTCCAGCTAAATTAATAATTGGATGTGAACATAAAGCAGATGTTTAGTCTTTGAACATGAACTATACTGAGACCAAATGCTCATAAATACCCCAAATAATCCTCAATGTCTATCATTAGTGGTCTGAACATGTGATCCAGCATGAATGTTTTTTAAGATGCTAATGCATTTAGAATTAGCCATTCAAGTGAAGATGGAGCGACTAAAATGTCCCGGCAGTTTTTGCACTTACTTAGTTGTAGAATTATGATATTAATGTCTGTATCATTTGCGCTAATGGCAGTACTTCAATCAGCACTTGCAATCAATATACTCAAATTAGCAATAGAACACGAGATGTCTTACTAATGCATTTTCAGATTCATTTCTCTGAGTTCTGTCAATTATGTCAATCAGACAGGAAGTACATAATCGCTCAGAAATGTGATTTCTGTAATGACCGATTCTCCACCATTAATGGCTTTGCTTCTCAGCTGATGTACATTAGTGTTGCAGGTGAAATGCTATAATAACTTTTACAGTTTGCATGCAATGTTATGAGAGCAAATAAATGGACTGATCAGCTTTTAAAAGGAGGAGAAACACGTGCTCTATGTGTTCACTGTCGCCTTTGGCTATTTTGTCTTGCTTAGTCGGGGACATTTAATTTTAATATCCAACAATATTATTGATCTCCTGCATTGACAGCATTATATGAGAACTGAACTGAGCTGGACGATGACATCACGCTTTTCTCCAGAGCTGCTATATATATATATAACTGAACTAGATTAATAACTTTTTTACAACAAAAATGAACCATCACTGAACTTACTTAAGCTGGACTGTGACACTATTCTCTTCTGGAAACAAAATTGTTGCATTATTTTCCTGTTATCTCTGTAAAGCTGCTCTGAAACACTGTGTTGTGAAAGCGCTATATAAATAAAGGTGTCTTGACCTGTCTGTGTGTGTCAGCGGGTCAGCTGGCGGGAAACTCCTCAGTGGAGATCTATCGGCAGGTCCTGCTGTCCGGCTGCCGCTGTGTGGAGCTCGACTGCTGGAAGGGTCGGACCGACGAGGAGCCGCTCATCACACACGGCTTCACCATGACCTCCGAGATCTCCTTCAAGGTACACTGACAGACCATAGCCGTGTTCCCCCTGTTGGGCCGCGCGAGCCGGGCTTTAAACGGGCGGGCGGGGCTGATAGCCTCGGGTCAGGAGCAGCGAGAACAAAACCTGCTACGTTTCCACCGTCAGACTGAAGCTCTGCAGCGCTTCACTAAAACACACCCGTAACACGCCTCTCTGGAACAACGGCACACACACATCATTTCACCAACTAATGGAAGTTTTATCAGAAAACTAATCAGAAAGAATCACTGGAAACTAGCGAGATTGCAAAACCAACATGATAAAAGCGACCGTTTGCTGGCATTTTTGTTGTTTACTTAAAGATTTAAAACCCAAACATCGATGTTTTACCACAGGTTTACAATACAAACTGATACATTGATCATAATGAATTAAGTTGTGTCAAGATTGCACATTAGTCACACACAAATAAAGTGGTTTACCGTTATTTTACAAAAGAAAGAGGACGTACTTGTTCAGTCGCGTCTGCTTCTGTTTATTAGTAGTCACAGGACAGTGTGTTTATCTCACATTCAGAAAGAATGATAATTTCTACAAATATGCCACCAACAATACGAGCTGAGGAGCTTCAGCATCTCTCCCAGTACAGGGATATTATCAGTCAGAGAAACAGAGGAAGCTCTCGGAAAGTTGCTTTATTTTATGACAGATGCGGAGCTAAATATGGCTATCAGACAGTCCGATATAAAGAGACGAGACAGATTAAATAAAAACATGATTGTGATAACCTATGATTTGTCTGATTTCTTCAAGCGATCATATTTACCATGTTTACTATGCGCACATAGTCTTTTGCATCGCGTATAGATATTTCTGCCTTATACGGTGATCAGAATCCACATCGGATCACGAACAGAAGGCATTCAAACATGAAAGTGAGTTTTGAGCTAAATGATGTTAAAGGGTTTAATGCTGATGTTCGCTGTATATGGAGTCATCAGGTGTCGTCTTCAGACTCTGGTGAACTCCTCCTCTGTTCATGAGCGCTCCTCAAACCCCATCATGCAGTCAGGAAGGGGCTTTAGAAACAGAATGTGGAGGATTATGGGAAGACGACTCAGGACTAATGATCACTCAAGTCACGTCAGAATGATCGTGTTTCGGTGTTAAAGGACAAGTTCGGTATTTTACACTTAAAGCCCTGTTTTCAGATCGTTTCTGATGAAATAGAACGGTTAAGATTGAAATTTGGACACATGCTGCTGGCCCGAGAATTTTCGGTTTCTGTGGCAGCACCCCCCCCCCCCCCCCCACCTCCACAATGGCTGCATATGTGCACTGGAACAATCCTTCCTAAAACGCATTAAACTTTCGTTTACAAAGACGTGAAACTCACCGAGTGGTCAGGGGTGTTCACTGATATGCTCACACAAAAATCGCTGCAAAAGATGCTTTCCAACAGGTGTTTTACCATTCGTTGTAACAACAACAACAACCTTTATTTATAAAGCACATTTAACACAATAAAAATTGATCCAAAGTGCTGTACATAGTGCATAGCAGGACTACACTATAAAAAACAACAATTACAAATTTCCAAAAGCTAAGGAATAAAAATGTGTTTTCAGAGTAGATTTAAAAATGTCCAGTGAAGAAGCAGACCTCACATGATAAGGGAGAGCATTCCAAAGCTTGGGCCCAGCCACAGAAAAGACCCGATCACCCTTTAATTTGTAGCGACTTCGTGACACATTTAAAAGCAAGTGATTTGAAGATCTAAGTGCCCTAGCAGGACAGTATGGCAGTATTTGATTTGTTTGCATACATTTGTTGAGAGAGGACTTAACTGGGCTTTCAGAGCAGGAGAGTAATCTGCCGGACAACCCAGAATTAAAACCTCTGTTTTACCCTCATTTAGCTGCAGAAAATTATTTGTCATCCACCTCTTGATATCATCTACACATTCCAATAACACGTCAAATGGAGCAGTGGTGTCAAGCTTTACTGGAAGGTAAAGCTGAGAATCATCTGCATAACAGTGATATGAAATGTTGTACTTCTGAAAAATGAGGGCCAAGGGGAGCATATAAAGGGAAAACAATAACGGTCCCAAAATAGATCCCTGGGGCACACCAAACAAAACAGGCGCAGATGGCGAGGAACAATTTCCTAAATTTACAGAAAAAGTCCTCTGTGGACTTTAGTAAAACTGTGGACCTATTTTTCCAAACGCCTCACACCCGTACATTCTTCCGTTGAGAGCTTGAATAATAGACACTCCAGCCCAGTTGGTGGCGATAATGCACCTTTGCCAATTGCAAGCAAACCACTGGCATTTCATTGAATACACAGAAGAAGCAGAAGATCGCTGTCTTAATTGAAAGCATTTGAAACAGACAGCTAATAGTGGGGCGATTTTATGCAGTCCCGAATTGCGGGAAAATTCGTGGCAAAACAAGTTGTCACAGACTTCCTTTCAACAATCCAGAAAGGCTAAAGTTGTGGCTGGAATTTCTGGGGTTGGATGTGAGCACACCTGTTGAGGTTCTGCAGAAAGCTGATCACCGTGTCTGCGGTCTACATTTTACTAATGTGGACTTCGCTGGAGGTCGAAAGAAATCGCCCAAAAAGCTCTTTCGCCTGATAAATACAGTGGTTCCCACATTACGTCCTGGGACGACAGAGTTGGAAGAACTTGGGGTAAGCTTGACATTATGTAACGTAACGTTTGTAACAGGCTTATTTGTTATGTCCATAACCTGTCATGTTCATAAAATCATAAGCCTAACACTAACCCTAGCCTACATGAATAATTTGGCCACATGATTTTGTGCGTTTACAATTTTTTTGGCTGTGGTACTTTCATGATGAAAACGTAACGATTCACGTAGGCTATCATTCACATCGTGCAAGTTCCAAGACATTTTAGCATTAGCCATGGACGTGACAATAAGGAATTGCCATACTCTATTATGTCACATGAAGTCAGATCCGATGTGTTGGCCCAGAATAGCATATACTTTGTACATATCTCATATACATTGTGGCGCTAATGTACTTTGTGCTTTCTCTATCAAATACCCCTGTGTGACTTCCAAAAACTAACGCGTTGGCTAGTTGTTAGCCGCACTCCACAACAGTCCTAACCCGTACGTAGATTTGTTCTATGAATATTAGATTCAATGAACGTACCCAGCATATTTATTATTTTTTAGCTCTTATGAGAGGACCTCTAAATATCTGGAATGCACAACAACGCACCCCTCCCCTCTTTACTGCACCCGAGCCTGTTTTTTAGTTCTTCTGAGAACACTTCTTGGATGCACCCCTCCCCCCTCGTCACTGCACTCTCTCTCGGAATCCATTTCCAAGTTGACACAGATAGCTTTGATCTTTTAAAAATGTTTGGATAGCGTAGCCTACGATACCGCGACTGCATAAGACTACAGAAAGAATACAAACAACCCAATTTCCGTTTCCGGCGGCGGAGTAATACCGTACCTCACAGCACATCCAATACAAGTCAATGGAGTTGTACAAAAACTACGATAAAACCTGTTGGAAACCATCTTTTGCAGCGATTTTTGTGTGAGCATATCAGTGAACACCCCTGACCACTCTGTGAGTTTCACGTCTTTGTAAACGAAAGTTTAATGCGTTTTAGGAAGGATTGTTCCAGTGCACATATGCAGCCATTGTGGAGGTGGGTGGGGTGGTGGTGGGGGGGGGGGGTTTCAGAAACCGAAAATTCTCGGGCCAGCAGCATGTGTCCAAATTTCAATCTTAACCATTCTATTTCATCAAAAACAATCTGAAAACAGGGCTTTAAGTGTAAAATACCGAACTTGTCCTTTAAGCACATCAACGCCACCATCAGGTTGTAATGTTGAAGGCAAATGGTTATTGATTAGAATCAGTTTCCTGCAATGGACTGGTGTGTTTCCCTGGGAATGGGACAGACTCCAGCCTCCCGCGACACTAGAGAGGAAAAACTATGGAGAAAAGATGGATAGAATAAGCCAGGGATTTTACAGTTCAGTTTGTACACTTATGATGAAGAACAGTGATAAAGTTATCCAGAACACACTAGGCCTTTATCTGGTGTATGAAGAGACAGATCAAACAGAACAATAATCAGTTACACACCTCATTTTTTAAATTGTGACTGTCCTTCAGTTGTGGTGTTTTTCCATCATGTTTTAAAGGCACGTGTCCTGTTTTCAGGAGGTGATTGAGGCCATAGCGGAGAGTGCCTTCAAGACGTCCCCGTTCCCCGTCATCCTGTCCTTCGAGAACCACGTGGACTCGTAAGTGCCGAAGCTCTTCCACGTCATTCCTGCTCTCAGAACAACAGAAACGCTCAGAGTAATGAGCTTTACTCTCAGGATGTAGTTCATGTTCACAGCTTATAAATCACACTACAAACGCAGAATGTTTTCTGTAGAGGATAGAATTTAAAGTTTGTACAGTGTAAAATCATCATGTTTATGGAGAATCCTGATAAAACTCTGATGTTCCTCAAACGTTCTGCTCAGGGTTTGTTCTGTTTATGCTTTATACTGTAGATACTTTCA
>CM038638.1:37497660-37532660 GCA_021554675.1 Leuciscus idus | reverse complement strand
TTCACTGTAAGATCTCTGTGTGTTACGGTTCACGACTGTGTTTGTTTTCCACAGAAACTGATCGAAGTTACGAAATGTCGTCGTTTGTGGAAACTAAAGCGCTGGAGCTGCTCAAGGAATCACCGGTGGAGTTCGTCGAGTATCTTTTATTTGCACTGAACTTTTGCTGGTCGGCGACTCTTTCAAATCAGAGTGTAATTTTGTGTTTAATAAAAGTTTTATACAGCGCTTTATACAACATAGATTGTTTCAAATCAGCTTTACAGTGATAAACGGGACAAAAACAATTCAATTATGAATCGTATAATTTCATCTATCTTCTGTAGAAAACAGTGATGTCATCATCAGCTCAGTTCTCATACAGCAGCGTCAGTTCAGTCAGATCAATAATACTGTTGAATTTTAAGTTTCCTCGACTAATGATACTGGGGGTCATATACTGGATCTCATATGTACATCTGGCTTGTATAATATTCTTGTTAGTGGCTCTGATTTAGCTTTCTCAGATCACAAACTCATAAACTTCAGTTTTAGTTTTCCAACATCTATATCACCACTGAAGAAAATGCTCACCTATCGTAAAATCAATTCTGTGAATCCATCGTTCTCTGTTTCAATAAGGGCTTCAACCTTGTCAGAATGTTTACTATCTAACTGTCCGTCAGAAATCTGCTGTATTTACAATAATGCTTTTTCTCAAATACTTGAGAGGCATGCTCCTGTTAAAACTAGACTGGCTCCATCTACTTGTGCCTCACCCTGCTTCACTCCTGAACTACAAACGATGAACACTGAGGGTCGCCGCTTGAAAGACTATACAGGAAAACTGGACTCATTGTGCACTCTCTGGCTTTTAAAGAACATTTGCTCAACTACCGTACAGCCCTCAACGCTGCAAGATCCTCTCATTTCTCCTCTACCATTAGGAATTCCATGTGCATCACTCTTTGCTATGGTTAACAAACTCACTAATCCACCACAACATGTTATTTTGGGCTCTGGGGTGCTTATGAATAGCTTTTCCCAATTCTTTTCAGACAAATTGAAGTCAATCACTGAATCCATCACTAAAGACACCCCTCATACAAGTGACTCAAATGTTCATTTGATGTTCTCTGATTCAGCCCGCTCAACTCACTGTCTGCTTTTACTCTGACTCCTGCTGCCGTAAGTGGTCTAGTTGTGAAGTCTATCTCCACGTCATGCCGGCTTGATCCTACACCTGCTGTTCTGCTTAAGATGTGTGTCCTCGAGGTTGCACACTTCATAACACATATGATAAACTGTAGTTTGGCTTCTGCCATTTACCCAGCAGAATTAAAAATGGCTATGGTGACCCCCATTCTTAAAAAAACAGGCCTTGAACATCTAATCATGGACAATTACAGGCCAATATTTGAACATTCTTAAGCAAAATCCTTGAAAAGGTTGTGGCTTCGCAATTGCGATCATATTTCGATGTTAATGGTGTTTTTGAACCTTTTCAGTCTGGATTTCGCCCATCTCATAGCACTGAAACTACTCTTCTTCGGGTGGTTAACGACATTCTTTTGTCTGTGGATTCAGGGATAATAAACATCTTGATGCTCCTCGATCTAAGCGCTGCATTTGACACAGTCTGCCATGAAATACTGATCTCTCGGCTCTCTGATATCGGCATCACTGGTTCCGCTCTTTCCTGGCTCATCTCTTACATCAGCGACAGAGAGTACTATATCACCACACAAGGGTATAGATCTGCCACTGCTCCGCTCACACAGGGTGTTCCTCAAGGTTCAGTTCTTGGCCCACTATTGTTCATCATCTATATATATCCACTTGGTGACATCATACGCAGGCATGGACTTCAATTTCATTGCTATGCTGATGATATTCAAATTCATCTGACCACCAGCTCTGATAGGCCATCCCTGCCCGACTCACTCTCTGCATGTATCAGAGACATCAAGCATTGAATGTCCCTGAAGTTCCTCAAATTAAATAATAAAAAAACGGATAAATTGGTGATTGGCTCTGCTGCCTCAGTCAAAAGGATGGACCTGTTCATGTTAAGCCTTCGTCATCTATTCGTAACCTTGGTGTCGACTCAACTCTATCTTTTGGCTCTCGTATTTCTTCTCTTGTTAAAAACTCTTTTTTCCATCTTCGTAATATTGCACGTCTTCGATCTTCTCCCACTTTAGCTGATGCGAAACCTTAATTCATGCATTAATCACATCACGTCTGGATTATTGCAATGCTCTATTTCTTGGTCTGCCCAAAGAACGTATTGCAAGATTACAGTATGTTCAAAACTCAGCAGCAAGAGTTCTCTCCTCCACCATGCGTTCTCTGACGTTACTCCTCTGCTTCACGACCTTCACTGGCTACCTGTAGAATCACGTATTCACTTTAAGGTATTACTTCTAACGTTTAAGGCATTTAATGGTCTTGCACCTCCATATCTGTCTGATCTACTGTACTCTTACCACCCTGCCTGGTCCCTTAGATCAGCTGAACTTGGTTTCTTGTCCATCCCTCGCTTCCAGTTGTCTACTGTAGGTGGAAGGTCATTTAGTGTTAATGCTCCTAAATTATGGAATCCACTCCCCCTTACGCTTCGTAATATCTCATCTGTGGCTACATTCAAGACTGTATTTTGGAGAATGTGACTATATGTGTCCTTATGTGTTTGTAATGTGTGTGCGGGTGTGTAAATGTATTGTAATGTACAATGTAAAGCGACCTTGAGCTACGGAAAGGCGCATTATAAATAAAACTTCTTCTTCTTCTTCTTCTTCTTCTTCTTCTTCTAATGAAGCCAGAAGTGTGTGGTAGAATCTTCTTTTGCACCTGACTTAAGTCTACCTGGGTCGTCTACTAATCGACGTCCCTAAACGTCTCCTGATCGATTCATTTTGTACTCAGTCACACACTTTTATAAACCTAGACATCCGTCTAGTTTAATTTACCCTTTTGTTATATTCAGATATGATTCAGCCACACACACACACACTGAGTTTTTTTTTTTACCAAAAGGTTTGGAAACATGTAGGATTCAAAAGCATATGAATGTTATTCCGACAAGAAAAATAAATGTTAGTTATGATTACTTAAAAACATCCATCACAGGCGACAGCGGCAGGAACACTAACTCCATCAGTGACTGAGTGGAGGAAAACCCTTGAGAGAAACCAGACTCAGTCGCTCAGTTCTCCTTTGGCCAACGAACCAACAATGTCATTATTTTATTTTATCCTTTATTAGAGATTCTTAACTCCTTCACACAGGTATAATAAACTACAGCTGAGCAGAATTTATCCCAAAGGAACGCGAGTCGACTCCTCGAACTACATGCCTCAAGTCTTCTGGAACGCCGGCTGTCAGCTCGTGGCTCTGAACTTCCAGACCATCGGTAGCTTGCGTTCAGTTCCTTCAGTGTGTGTGTCTGTGTGTTTCTGGCTCAGATGTGTGTGTCTGTGTGTTTCTGGCTCAGATGTATGTGTCTGTGTGTTTCTGGTTCAGATGTGTGTGTCTGTGTGAATCACCTGCTTGACTAAAGTTGATATCTGTCGTGCTCCTCTTTAACTCAGTGAGGACGCCTGAGATTCGCCGGCTGTCAGGATGAGCTTTTATTGCAGGAGTGTCACGCTCTCCTGACCAGTGTTGGGGAAAGTTACTTTTAAAAGTAATGCATTACAATATTGCGTTACTCCCCCCAAAAGTAACTAATTGTGTTACTTTATTACTTTTAATGAAAATTAAATTTCGCGTAATGCGAAAAGTAATGCAATACGTTACTTTTGCGCTACTTGTTCTCACCTGGGCTGGGCTTGCTTGTTTGTTTTGGTAAATGTTAAGGCTCTTTTACACCAAAAGTTAAATGAATAATCCTCAGGCTGAAGGAAATGCATAGTTACTCCTGTACAGTAGAGGTAGAGTACAGTAGAGGTAGTAGAGGTAGAGTACAGTAGAGTACAGTAGAGGTAGAGTACAGTAGAGGTAGAGTGCAGTAGAGGTAGTGTGCAGTAGAGGTAGCGTGCAGTAGAGTACAGTAGAGGTAGAGTACAGTAGAGGTAGTAGAGGTAGAGTACAGTAGAGGTAGAGTACAGTAGAGATAGAGTACAGTAGAGGTAGTGTACAGTAGAGGTAGCGTGCAGTAGAGGTAGAGTACAGTAGAGGTAGCATGCAGTAGAGGTTGAGTACAGTAGAGGTCGAGTACAGTAGAGGTAGAGTACAGTAGAGTACAGTAGAGGCAGAGTACAGTAGAGTACAGTAGAGTACAGTAGAGGTAGAGTACAGTATAGTACAGTAGAGGTAGAGTACAGTAGAGGTAGTGTACAGTAGAGGTAGTGTACAGTAGAGGTAGAGCACAGTAGAGGTGGTGTACAGTAGAGTACAGTAGAGGTAGAGTGCAGTAGATGTAGTGTACAGTAGAGTACAGCAGAGGTAGAGTACCATATAGGTAGAGTACAGTAGAGTGCAGTAGAGGTAGAGTACAGCAGAGGTAGAGGTAGAGTACAGTGTACAGTAGAGGTAGAGTACAGTAGAGGTAGTGTACAGTAGAGGTAGTGTACAGTAGAGTACAGTAGAGGTAGAGTACAGTAGAGCACAGTAGAGGTAGAGTACAGTAGAGGTAGTGTACAGTAGAGTACAGTAGAGTAAAGTAGAGGTAGAGTACAGCAGAGGTAAAGTACCATATAGGTAGAGTACAGTAGAGTACAGTAGAGGTAGAGTACAGTAGAGTACAGTAGAGGTAGAGTACAGCAGAGGTAGCGTACCGTAGAGGTAGAGTTCAGTAGAGTACAGTGTACAGTAGAGGTAGAGTACAGTAGAGGTAGTGTACAGTAGAGTACAGTAGAGGTAGAGTACAGTAGATGTAGTGTACAGTAGAGTACAGTAGAGGTAGTGTACAGTAGAGTACAATAGAGTGCAGTAGAGGTAGAGTATAGTAGAGGTAGAGTACAGTAGTGTACAGTAGAGGCTCAAACAAACCTTTCAGCTGCTGTTATTCTGGATTAAAGAGCAATAGGAGACAGGAGAAGGAAGTTCAACACTCTTATTTCTAAATCTAATCTAAAGTCATTTTTGCTTATTAGTATGGTTGAATTAGATCATTGAAAGTCAGCAGCAAAGACATTGGTCAGTAAAGTTAGATTAAATACACAAAGTATATTTGTGTAATTTAATATAGTTAATTATAAAAGTTTTGCCAAAAATTCTGAGATTGCATTTTACTGTTTTAATAAATTTTGAGGAATACTGAATGTTTTCGTGCAAGTGAGACGAGTTAATGCATGTTCATATTTAGTCTAGAACTAAAATATACACCTCATGTTTACACAGCGCACAGCCGCACACACACACACACACCCTCACTTTATTTCTCTCAACATGGGGACAGGAGAGCTGTCAGACAATAAATGTGAAAAATTTACTAGCGTTACTTAATTGAAAAAGTAATGTTACTTTACTTGTTACTTGAAAAAGTGATCTGATTATGTAACTCAAGTTACTTTGAATGTGTTTCCCCCAACACTGCTCCTGCAGGGAAAACCAACAGTGATCTGAGTGTGTATGAGTGCGTAGTATAAAGCTTTCTTACAGCTTGGATGTTGTAGGTGGAGCAGCTCACTCACTCACTCACTCACTCACTCACTCACTCACTCACTCACTCACTCACTCACACACACACACACACACACACACACACACACACACACACACACACACACACACATATACACTCACTCACTGTGTGTGTGTATTCGTCAGATCTTCCCATGCAGCTGAATCTGGGAATATTTGAGTACAACGGGAAATGTGGCTACAGACTGAAGCCGGAGTTCATGAGACGGACGGATAAGCAGTTTGACCCGTTCACACAGAGTACAGTCGATGGGATCGTAGCACACACACTGTCTGTGAAGGTAGGTGAGCGAGTGAGTGTGTGTGTGTGTGTGTGAGTGAGTGTGTGAGTGTGTGAGTGTGTGTGTGACTAACTAGTCAAGTGAAGTCACCTTTATTTATATAGCGCTTTTTTACAATACAGATTGTATCAAAGCAGCTTCACAGTGATAACATGAAAATAATACAACAAAGTTTGTTTCTAGAAGAAAATTGCGTCATCGTTCACCTTAAGTAAGGCAGATAAATAATATTGTTGAATATTAAATGTCCCCAACTAAGCAAGCCAAAAGCCAAGGCAACAGTGGCAAGGAACCGAAACTCCATCAGTGACAGAATGGAGAAAACCTTGGGAGAAACCAGACTCAGTTGCTCAGTTCTCCTCTGGTCAACGGGCGAACAGTGATTATGATATGATATATGATTATGATTCAGGAGCATTACAGGTCAGAGGTCAGATTGGATCAGAACATTCAGAATATTATCCAGTTCCCTCTGGTTGGAGGTCGGAGTCACGCCGGTATGGAGACGAGTTTGTTGAGGATCAGTGCCGATGACTGTCGTGTCGATGAGGCCTTCACAGGGCTGATGAGGCTGGCACTTCAGGGATGCGTCGTGGACGTGTGCAGGCGCAGGTCCACCATCTGATCTGGATACGGCCCGGATATGTCGTATGTCGTAATATGCCGTAATTTAGATATATTTTTAAGATGGAAGAATGCGGTTTTACAGATGCTAGAAACGTGACTTTCAAATGAAAGATTGGTATCAAAGACCACACCCAGGTTCCTAACCGACGACGAGGACTTGACAGAGCAGCCATCAATTGTTAGACAGTATTCTAGGTTAATACATGCAGAGGTTTTTTGCCCAATAAATAGAAACTCTGTTTTTTCAGAATTAAGTAGTAGGAAATGACTAGTTTTTTATATCAGCTATGCATTCCGTTAATTTTGTGAATTGGTAAGTTTCGTCTGGGCATGAAGAAATATAGAGCTGAGTATCATCAGCATAACAGTGAAAACTAATGCCATGCTTCCTAATATTATCTCCTAAGGGTAGCATGTACAGAGTGAACAGCAACGGTCCTAGTACTGAGCCTTGTGGTACGCCATACTGAACTTGTGATCGATATGACATCTCTTCATTTACTGCTACAAACTGATAACGGTCAGATAAGAATGATTTGCAGCAACACCTCCCCCTTTTCCTTTTAAACAAGCCTTGTGTTTATAGCAGTAATCTTGCGGGGTGGACTAATTTACAGTAATGTAATTGTCTGGTTTTACCCAAGTTTCTGTCAAACACAGCACATCTAGGTTATGGTCTGTAATCATATCATTAACAATAAGTGCTTTTGAAGTAAGGGATCAAATATTCAGCAACCCAAGCTTTATCATTTGTTCATCTACATTATATTTGTTTTTTATTTGTTGAACATCAATTACATTTTTACCCTTTTTATTTGGGATTTTTTTGTATTTCCTAGTTCGGGGAACAGACACAGTCTCTATATGATGATATCTAGGTGAAAGAGGCTCTATGTGATGGGATTTATCTGACCTTGGTGACGTGAGACAGCTAGCAGACGGTCGGTTTAGCCAGTCTGTCTGCTTCCTGACCTGAGCCCCAGATTGTCATGTTTGAGCTCTAAGACTATGTGCCATATTACTAGAGAGAAGAGCAGCACCATCCCAGGAGGGATGAATACCATCTCTTTTCAACAGGTCAGGTCTGCCCCAAAAACTTTTCCAATTGTCTATTAACCCTATATTATTTTGTGGACACCACTTAGACAGCCAGCCATTGAGTGAGGACAATCTACTAACTATCTCATCACTCCGGCAAACAGGAAGGGGGCCAGAGCAAATTACAGTGCCTGACATCGTACTTGCGAGTTCACACACCTCTTTAACGTTAATTTTAGTGATCTCCGACTGGCGGAGTTAAACATCATTAGTGCCAACATGAATAATAATCTTAGAGAATTTACGATTAGCATTAGCCAGCACTTTTAAATTTGCTTTGATGTCAGGCGCTCTGGCTCCCGGCAAACATGTGACTATGGTGGCTGGTGTGTCTATTTTCACGTTCCGTGTAATACAATCGCCAATAACTAGGGCACATTCAACAGGATTCTCAGTGGGTGTTTCACTGAGTGGGGAGAATCTGTTTAATCCTCTGTGGTCGGCAATCACGCCGGCGTGATCTGCTCGCGTTTTTCCTTATCAGTGCAATAGAAAGTCTAAATACTCTGTTGACTTTTATCTTCCATACACGTTTCATACATCAATCGATCCTGTTAAGTGTGTATTATTTTTGTGTATACTAACAATAAAAACAAAGTGTTGTGCTTTTTCCCAAATAAAGAAAAATAAACATGATGCGAGTTCTGCTTTCTCTCTGTCAGTGTAGTCCATTCTGAAACGCGTCCGAAAATGTACTGTAACTCAGCGAATACTCAGTCAAACAGGCATACAGACACACAGGCATGAAGCTTGAATTCTCTTCTTTTAAATGAAGTAATTTTTATAAAAAACAAATATTCACAGTTTATGTAATATGTATGAAAAGAGAGAGATGTCAGTCGTTCTCATCTCAGCTCATTAAATTTAATGTGACTCCGCCCACGGGGAGCGCGCGCTATTCAAACGCAAATGTGAGGCGATCCATACAAACCTGTGAAACGCCCACATCAGCTGGATAACACACACCGCGAGTTCACTTTCAGACTGTACTTTACGACGCTGTGAGGAATAATACTATCTTGATAATAATCCTGGAAAATTTACCTCAGAAGTTATGGAAGTTTCATTTCGAGGAGCAAACGGATCCGGCTGAGGAATAGGTCAGTTCTATTTGCTTTGTTCTAATCGCAAGTGTCTGTACACAAAAAGACTGTTTAAATATGAATCGCGTTTCTGTGTGTGAATGAATGAACAGCTTTTACCAAACTCTATTGCTATACTGAGATGAGTAAAAATCGACTACAAAATCGGATAGATTATAAAGTTTTTACTGTAAAATACTGCCACATCGAATAAGCTTATAATGTTGCCAATTTCTGCTCATATGAATTGAATTACGTATGATAAAAATGTATACTTTAGTTTTTACAAAGAAAGATTACACTGGAAATATTGTTACAATTTTAAATGTTGTTGTAATTGTATAACCTTTTTAATAAAAAAAAAATATATATATATATATATACAAGGATAGATGTAAACAAAATCTTAAAAGGTCAAAATAAGCCTTCTCTTTAAATAATTTTATTATGCTTTATTAGTGACACATTTGGGTAGAGAATATATTCCAAATCTGAAAATACAGTATGAGAACAATTACCTGCACAATTACTAGAAATGTTTACCTTGGATATTATACAATTTGCAAGCACAATTTGTGGAAAAAAACAACAACAACTGTGAACCAATTATATATATATATATTGTCCTTGCATTCTTTCTCGTGGCTCAGAGACACACCTGAATGAAAGGCTAATTAAGTATGCAGCCTCATTATGCGGGGGCATTGTCTCCTCAGGTGTGAATCACGCCCACCCGCATATTGCCTTTCCAAACAAAAAGTGTGTTACAAAATTTTAATCAATGTATTGTTTTATGTGAACGATTAGGCAGGATGATTTTCACATCATTTTGAAGAAAAAACTCTAGGCGACAAAATGCATTATTCAATATAAGTCTTATTGACACATATTTAGTATGTGTTTTGTGGCCTTATTTCAGAAATTTTCATTTTTTGTTTTTTCAATAACCATGCATAAACATTATTTTCTCAAAAATACAAACATGTACATACATGTTGCTCACATATTATGGTAGCCCTGTTTGTGCTAAATAGAGTGTAATTACACCTTTGCCATTAATATGTTTATAAGCAACTGAAAAAAGCACAAATACAAGGGCATGTCAGAACATCTCAAGGACCCCAAAAACACCTTAGACCCCAGAGGGTTAATGCTGTTATCGGAACGGAAGAGTGGTGTTTTGTCCCGCGACTATAGCGCCTCACCGTCACCCAGTTGCCCTGCTGCACGGGCTCTACAGCCGGAACCCAACAATGTAAAGAGTTCACTAAGCTAGTCACATCCAAAGCAGTATCTAAAGCCCTTGCATTCTTACTATCCTCGATTAAAGTTTGGATGCGTGTCTCTACCCAGCAAACACAGAACGTTGGCACAACATACCCAACCTTCTAACAACGTTTTAACAACATGGCCAAAAGGTTGCTATAACTATGTTGTGTGGTGAAGGTTGTTACAGCGTTGACACAATGTTGACAATGAACCACCGTTCAGGGTCATTGCTTAAGGTTGTGCCTAATGCTCATGCTAGTATACGTTAATCCACTCCCTGTTTACTTGCAGATGTTGATTATAATGAATTTACTGTTAGGCCCATAAATAATAATAGGGATAAACAATATTTAAAAAGTATATAATTTTTTTACATATGACTAATTCAAAATTAACCACAAAGCATGCTAAATGGGGGATATCTATATCTAGCATAAAAAAAAAAAATGGCCAGAACGTCGTCTCTCAGTTGCTGAATGTCTCGCAACAACGTTGCCACAGCCCTGTCGCATCTTACAATTCTACGTTGTTACAATGTTGCGAGCACGTAGACAGCGACGTTGCCATAGCAGAAATTCAACGTGTCACAGACGTTGCCACAACGTAAATGTGTTTGCTGGGTAGTTCTGAAATCTTCTCCGTCAGCCTGACTGTCTCCCTGCATTTATCACATGTTAAACCCTCAGCGCTGACAGAGAAGGCTATGCTATACATGTGACATGAAGTGCAAGTGACATTAATAGGAGAAGACACTACTCACCGTGTTTGTTGACTGATCCTACTCACCACAGTTGTTTGATGGACTCGAAAAGGCGCGAGTGCGCGAGAGAAAAAAGACGGCAAACATGGATGGGCGATTAACAGGCTAGCGGAAGGCTACTGCGTTTTGCGATCGATAGTGCTTTAGATTAAAGCTAGCGAAGTCAGATCAATGTGACAGACAAAATTAGATAATATCAGATATCTGGTTTATGAGTACAAAAATATTTAGCGATATAAACAACAAGGAATGATAGGAAATAGAGATTCAAAATGGAAAGCTATATGGTAGCAAGACAGCGAGGCAGACTGGAGCAATCAATCCACGAGCAGTCTTCAGTGTCCAACTAGGGATGTAACAATACGTTCCGCCATTCAAACAGGAGACAACATGCGTTATGGGTATGAAACATGGATCACGATGTAATGGCGAGGTTTAATCAGTTGCAGTTTTTGGCCCAGTGTGTTTTAGGTCATCGCTAGAGAAAATGGAAGTTTCCCTCTGGTTCGCAGCACAAATCTGGAAATGAACATTTCATTTGAAAGGTTATTTTACTGTTTTGAGATATTGGAATATGCATCCATAAGACGGTCACACCAATGTGTTTGTGCACCACAATTTTACTCTTGTGCCAATCAGAGAGAGGTAATGAACAAAAGATTGAGATGTGATATTCTGTTGGCCTTTTAAACTTACAGATATGGTTTGTTTTTGACTCCTCAGTATTGAGCATCATGTAGATAAAGAAACCCTAATCTTCTAAACACATGGGAGAAGTTAATTGCTCCAAGTGTATTCATTTGGATATTAGTATGTGACCCAGCAAGCAATAGCCATCATTTCTCTGTCTAGGTTAACTATAGAAAAAATCTAAAAAAAACTTGCGAGATGTATGATATTCCATCATGTAAGTAAGCAAAGTCAACAGTGATTACAAGGTGTTTGCTTTCATTTCTTTGGCATGTTCTATGAGTCTATTCTTTAGCTCTGGTTTAGACGTCTATTCATTTTTCACTGACAGCCCAGATTTTGCCTTGTTTTAGCCTAGACGTCAGGGCTGTGTTTGGACGGCTATTAGACGTCTTTTAAACGCTGATTATTTTTATTCCACAATGTTATACCTGTATAGAAAAAATAACTTCTGGCTGCATTGTTGACTCTGGGCACTTTACAAGAATGGACACTGGCCCTAGTATTGTGATTATGCTGTGTATGAACCATTTTTATATGGAAGTGTAAATATTTGAGAGCAAAGCCATTTATGACATTATACATATGATTCAACTTTAACTGCTCCACTCTAACATGTACTGGCAGCAGTCCTACCCTTTTAAAAGCATCTCTACCAATATGAGTCCGGGGGGAACAGTTATCAGTTTAACTGATAATCCTCAGTACCAAGCAGAACATGCATAATCGAAATGACATTGAATCAGTGATACAACCAATACTTTCTTGATAGAAAACGTCTCAGGTTACGACTGTAACCTATGTTCCCTGAGAACAGGGAACGAGACACTGCGTCGATGGCGCTTTGGGGAACGCCTCAGGCGTGACAGGTGTCTGAAATCACAATCAAATCACGGCAATCATATTGACCGGCGACAGCCCGTGAATCATTAATGTGAATGATTAACGTGCGACCTGGAAGTATATAAGGGCGCCTTGCAAACATGACAATCATCCTTTCGTCTGAAGGGACTGTTTGGCAGGCAGGCCCCGAGGCATGGCAAGGAGACGCAGTGTCTCGTTCCCTGTTCTCAGGGAACATAGGTTACAGTCGTAACTTTCCAACCCTTGCCAGCGAGGGGAGTTTCTCTACTCGATCCATGGATCTACCCAGTGTTTGTGTTTCAAAACACTGAGGAGGCCTGCGAGGGCCTAGAACTGAAATGCCACCAGGCAGGCCTGACCTGATGTCACTACATAAGACACTAAAGTCTGGCCACTTCCTGTCTGTCTGAAGACAGAGCCTCTGGACACTCGCCTTTAAGTAAGGCATCCAGCCCGAGGGACTGCGAAGCAGGCACTGAACCACTCGGCCCGGATCTCAGAGACGGGATATCCTGGAGAGTATGACTCAGCATAGTGCTTTACAACCCTTGCCAGCGAGGGGAGTTTCTCTACTCGATCCATGGATCTACCCAGTGTTTGTGTTTCAAAACACTGAGGAGGCCTGATCTAACTGGGAGGCCTCACGAGAGGCCTACGACCGTCTAACCAGACTCAGGAGTCCAAACACTCAAAGTGACCCTCAGTGAGGGGAGCAATGGTCCACCTGGTAGGCAAACCAGGCTGTAGGCAGAAAAGAGGTTCTGGAAGGGAACCAGTAGCAGAGGGCGAACGCTTTAGTTGAGCCAGGGCACAAGCCCGCTTTCAGCAGCTGCCTAATAAGGCCAGCTGGACTGATAGCAAGCGGCCACTAGCTTCCAGAACCCAGCATCGTTGGGAGACCACTCACAGGGAGGCCTACTACATGATAACCACAGTATGTGGGGAACTCACCTTCAGGGAGGCCTGGTGAGGCCTACTACCTGACAGCCACTGCATGTGGGGAACTCACCTTCAGGGAGCCCTGGTGAGGCCTACTACCTGAGAGCTCACATTCAGGGAGGCCCGGTGAGGCCTGCTACCTGAGAGTCACAGTCTGAGTGAACTCACCTTCAGGGAGGCCCGGTGAGGCCTACTACCCGATAGTAAGTCAGGCCAGCTGTCCAGTTGCCTGTCCTTGGGGCTTATCTCCAGGGAGGCCTTGGTGAGGCCTACTACCTGATAGCCAACATAAGTGGGAATTCGCCTTCAGGGAGGCCGGGTGAGGCCTACTACCTGATAACCATCTTAAGTGGGAATTCACATTCAGGGAGGCCTGAGAAGCCTACTACCTGACAGCAACTGGTAGTTATGAGCCCTGAGTCCGGGTTATAGTTCCAAGGCGGCCTGCTAAGGCCAGCCAGCTGGGGACTCGCCTATCAGGGAGGCCCGGTTGGGCCTACTAGCTGATAGAAAGTCAATTCTGCTACAAAGGTACACTGTTGGGTCCAGCCACAGGAGGCCTAGTTAAGGCTAGCTACCTGGTAGCGGCTATAAAGTATGTCCCACAATGTTAGGACTCACCTCCGAGGAGGCCCGTTTAAGGCCTACTACACATCAGTGAGTCAACTGCCCGAACCACCAAAGCCAACCACGTGAAGTGGGCTGGCCTACAGCGCCCTCTTGGGGGGCTGACCATTCAAGGAGGCCTGCTGAGGCCTACTACCTAATGGTGCAGCCTTCGTTGGCAGATAAGCTGTTTACACAGCGCCTACAGCATTCTGGTACCTAATTACATTGCCCACGGCAGTATACTCAGCAATAGTGCTAGCACCCCTTAAACAAGGGGAGTACAACATACGCCCCTCTGCGTCAATGGAGGCCCCAGAGTCAGGGGCCTACCATCTGTAAGCATGGGCGTCAGCTCATGGCAATGCTCTGGCTTCAGGGGAGCGTACTTCGCTTAGAACTTTCCGCTCGACCCGAGCCATAGTGGCGCGAGGTAGGATAATACAGAACTAAAGTGAGGAACTCAGACCGACCCTGTAACACAGGGGAAAACTCTCACCTCACCCTGAGTTTTAACAGGGTGTAGGCCTGCCAGCGGCTCTAAGGGTGACAGAATGTATCTGTACCCAACCTAGGGGAGTGAGGCTTGCTTGTGAGCCAACTCCGACAACCCGACGCTCGAGCAGTAGCTCGGCGAGGTGAGTGTAGCCTATACTGGCGGCCCTGATCCGTACGCTAGTTCTGCACGGCAGGGTCGGGCAGACAGACCCAGTCTCTTCGTGAGGCGAAGGATGGCCTAACCCTGCTCAATACCTCTGCACCACGCTGCATTACTCCTGTCGCCCCAGAATGCAGAGAAGGGGGCGGGCCTTGGCCTAACGACTCCCATGGGAGGAGGCTGTCAACAGGGATGCTAAACACCTATATTCATTTTCAGAGTGAAGGGTCAGAGGCAGAAATGCACTAGCAGAGCGCCTCCACTATCCCTGGCATAGCCTAGGCCAGCTAAGGAGGCAGCCCTGGTGAGGGCCAGCCTGCAAGCATAGATCTACCTGAGGGCTCGGAGGAGCCACAGCCTACCAGAGAAATAGTCATAATTATTTGATACAGGGGCTGCAGAATCGCTCAGCCCTACTAAAAAACCCAAACAGAGCTCAAGGTGGCGATGTACTCAGGAAGAAGTCAACGGTCCCGTGGGCCGGACGTAAGATCTATCTGAAGCTCAAGCGTCAGTCTAACTCCCAATAAAAACACTATGAGACATAGACCAACCACTCTACCCTGAGGTTGCTAAAAGCCCGAGGGCTAACATAGTTATCGTTCTAGCCACCTAAAGGGGAACTTCAGGGCCCTAATAATCCAAAACATTTTTTTTTTTTTTTTTTTTTTACCTTATCCTTATGACATTGACATGACCCCATAACCCTATACAGGGAACGAGGTCTGTAGAGAGGTACATTAGTGTTGGTTACCCACACAAAAATTACTCTTAAAGACGACAACTCAGCTCACCTGCGGCGTGCGAAGTGGGGACTCACCAAACAGTTCGTTATAAACCTGGGGTTGCTCCTTCAGCAGATCAGCCTGGTATGCCTGCAGCACCACCATGGTGTGCAGGGCAGCACCGGCCTGACCCGCTGTTGTGTATGCTCTGCCATTCAAACGAGATGTTGCTTTAAGCAGTTTGGATGGCAGGATGGAGCTCTCAGTGTCGATGCCTGCCCAGTCGCGAGATAGTTCGCAAACGTCTCATCGATAGGCGGCATCAACACATACCCGTGTTCTTGTATCCCCTCAACATCAGCGAAACTAGACCACTGATGTTGGTGGATACAGGCAGAATATGGGTTCTTCCATGCCCTCTCGATCTCAGTATGAAGATCAGGAAGGAATGGAAGGCTCACCTGAGCTGGTGGTTTATGGCCAGGGAAAAAACGATCGTCAAGCCTTCCGCGAGCGATCTCTCCCCTCTCGCGCTGCCAAGGCAATCGCAGTCTGCCCGCAGCGCGATCCATAATATCCACCAGCTCTGCATACACAGGGCAGAGTGGCTGAGAGGTTTCAGGAATATCACCAACCTCATCAGCCATCTCTTGCCCATCCTGAAGAGCACTCTCTGCTGGGCTAGAAGGAGGAGAGAAATCCTCCACTTACAGCTCACCCTCGTCAGCCGCCGAATTGTATGAGAGATTTCTTTTCTCAAGGTGATCGGCGAGCCCCATCTGAGAACCCCGTGATGCGCGTCGCCGCTCTGCCTCAGCACAAGCGGGACCTGAACCACGAGGTCCAGATGCTGAGCCCTCTTCGCTCGAGAAGAGGGCTAGACGAGAGCGGAGCGTTCTCAAGGGAAAACGCTCACAGTTTGTACAGGCAGCTCCCTCGAGAACTGCCTGTGCGTGCTCTTCACCCAGACAAAAAACAAACAGCTCGTGTGTGTCACCCGGCGTCAGATATCATTTTGGCACGGGTCCGCACACTACTGAAAGCTTCTTCTCTGTGTATTTCATTTTCTTCGTAATTTCCCTTGCGCTTTGCAGACAGAACAGTCCCTGAAGACGAAAAGATGATTGTCATGTTTGCAAGGCGCCCTTATATACTTCCAGGTCGCACGTTAATCATTCACATTAATGATTCACGGGCTGTCGCCGGTCAATATGATTGCCGTGATTTGATTGTGATTTCAGACACCTGTCACGCCTGAGGCGTTCCCCAAAGCGTCATCGACGCAGTGCGAGTTCCCTTTCGAAAGGGAACTCTAGATGCCCTGTCCTGCAATACAGGAATTTCAGTTTACTGACACACTTGAATGATATTTTGTCAGCAATAGATTTACAGGTTAATGAATGCTGTAAAAGAGAAAGGGTGTTAAAATCACCCATAATGATACATTCGTTCTCCATACATACGCTACTCTTACAGCAAACCATTTCAAAGAGCTCATAAAAATCTGTTTGCTTACGGGGTCTGTCTAATTGGTTGATTAGACAAGATTAAAAAAAAAAAATTGTACAAGGAATTGATCATACAACATTTCAAAACTGTTGAGAATAATATATACAAACAGCCAAAGGCTTATTTCCATTGTGTTCCTCTGTTTATAAAATAGAAGAACAGATCATAAATGGAGAGAAATCACGATCAAATTCAACATCTCATAATACATCCCCTTTTAAATGAATGATATAAAAGCCATTTTTAAATTTCCTTTCTAAAAACTCTTTCAACTTTGATCTGCTTTATACAAGAAGGTAAATAATACCAGGCTATAGCACTAGTATATAAAAAGGAATCCATCCCCATTAAACTCTTAGGGGCCCTATCTTGCACCCAGCGCAATTGACTTTGTACACCGACGCATGTATCATTCCTATTTTGCACCCGCGCAAAGCGGACTTTTCCCTCCTCAGACGCACGTCGGTAAGTTAGGAAATACACTTGCGCTCCCCAGGGCGGTTCAGCGCAAAGAGGAGGCGTGTTCCGGCGCAAACGTTCCCTCATGCTATTTTGCAGGTTTAGAAAACAATTGCACCACTAACCAGGAAAAACTAGTTTAAAGTCAGTGGCGCGTTGCGCATGTTATTCATATGCTATTTTAAGGGCGCATGCTTGGCCATAATCAATGTAGCGTGTGCACAACGCGCATACACTTTGATTCTCTCATCTACACAGAAGCAGCAGTTTTCATTTTTGCAAATCATACATTATTACGATAGATAGATAGATAGATAGATAGATAGACAGACAATTTATTATAAAAGCATACATCTAGCTTACACATTTACCCAAATTATCATACGCCTGTTTAATCCAAGTTAATTTGGGTGGGTTTCTCCATCCCCAATGTCCCTGACGAGAACGTCGGTCTCCTCGGCTGTGAACCGCTCCTGGCGCGCGCCTGGCAAATCCGCCGTTATAATAGGAATCCGCTTTAGAACAAGCGCGCCTGCTCTTAAAGGGAATGTGAGATGTCGCTCTGATTGGTTTATTTCACGTTACGCCCAAACCACACCTATGAATAATGAAGCTACTTCAGACCAACCCCTTTTAGATTTGCGCCGGGCACAAGAGGCATTTATCCCGCCGGGAAAATAGCAACAGCGCCCAAGACCCACCCACAAAGTTAATTGCGCTTTGCGCTTGACACTTGCGTTTCAGATCGTTAAAATAGGGCCCTATATCTACAAAGAAAAATATCAGTGCTGCTCCCCCTTGTGGAAAGACCATGCACATCTTTCACAAGAACATAATAGTCTGTCAGGTACCTTCGAACTCTTTGCTTTATTATTTTAAATGGCAACACCAATTTAAGAAAAATGTCAATTTTTTCAACTTTTAAAAAACCAAGTTCTCTAAAATTTGAATCGTATAGAAGCAACTGTGAATGTGCTTTCAATATAACCCTGCCTTTTTTCAATTTAGCAGCAACCAAATAATATAGATTCCGTTTTTCCCAAGTGTAAAGAAAGCTTATTATTAATAAACCATTTGAAGACCCTTTCAATCTCTCTACTTAACTCATTTCAATATTTCTTTCCTATTGGTGAAACAATTATTGCTGCATCACCTGCATATAAAAAAGTTCATTAGAGCCGAAAAAATAATGAGCCTAAAACACTCCCCTGCAGAACTATCAGAAAACACCCCATTTAAATCCGCTGTTTGACACTTGTTTACAAGGTAAGACTTGATCCATTCATAGGCCTTATCACTAAACCCCATTGCTTTTACTTTTAGAAGCACAATACTAGTCTGTGATCAATTGTATCGAATGCCGTTTGCAAATCCAGCAACATCATCCCGCTTAACTTGCCTTTATCCATTTATTTTCTTATATGATATATTAAAAACAATATCTTTGTCTCTGTAGAGTGCATCCTCCTAAAACCGGATTGAAACTCATACAATATATTAAAATTAGAGATATAATCTTCAACCTGATCATACATAATCTTTTCCAGCACTTGCTTTTTCTAACTCCTTGGGAACCTTTCCTTGTGTAATTGAGAGATTTATAATATGAGTAACCATAGGGGTAATAACTTTAGCTGAATCCTTAATTTACTATGCTGGAATATTATCAAACACTGTTGCTGTACTACTTTTGAGTTCCCTTAACTTCTTAAAAGCATTATTCTACTTTACTTTAGTAAATGAAAAACCACCCGGAATAACACCACATTCTGCATAATACTCCTTGACTAATTCATCATTAAAAATCTCAGTTCGTGCTGGAAGCTCGTTTACCAGTTTTTCAGCAACAGTAGTAAAAAACGATTAAAATAGTCTGCTACCTTCTTCTGATCAGACATCAGTCTTCCATCTACACTGAGGCCTAATTCTAGAGCCTTAGACCTCGGTCTTTCTCCTATACCCTAAATCATTCAAAACTCCCCATCGTTTTTGAATGTCCTGCTTCAGTTCACCTTGTCCTTAAAGAAGTTTCCTTAGCTTCTTTTATCTAATCTCTTACCTCATTTCTTTTAGATTTAAATTGCTCAAAATTATAATAATTTCTATCCCTTTTAAATACCTTAAAACAATTATTACGTTCCTTAATCACCTACACTGCAAAAAATGCTTTTCTTACTAAGTATTTTTGTCTTGTTTCCAGTCCAAATATCAAAAAATTCTTAAATCAAGATGTATTTACTAGATGAGTAAAATGACATAAGATATTATGTCCTGTTTTAAGGGGGATTTAATCAAAATTAAGTGAGTTTTTGCTTAAAACAAGCAGAATTATCTGCCAGTGGGGTAAGGAAAATAATCTTGTTTCAAGATTTTTATTATTTTAATAATAAACAAGACAAAAAATACTTAGTAAGAAAAGCATTTTTTGCAGTGTATCTGTCATTATGGTTCAGTTGTTTGCTTGATTCTAATCTCTTCATAGGGTGCCACGCCACCTCATAAAAAACTCTCTAAAACCCAAGCCATAGCTACATCTTAAGTTCATTAATCTGAATTGTGGGAGTATTGAACATCAATGAGAATATGATATTAACTAGGATAACTAGAATGTTTAAGCTTGCACTAGGAGGTACTCAGCCTGGAAACTTTAATAACAGTGTTTTTAGTTACCTGTATTCCTTTCTATACAGTAGTAGTCAGTGTACTTGACAAATGTTTGTAAAACTTGTCCGAGTCTCTGTTATTGAAAGGTCACACCGATAGAGGGCATTTGCTGTAATCTCTGCATATACAGTATGACTGTAGAACACTGGCTGAAACGAAAGACTCGTTTAAATCCATTCATTTCAGTGCATCATGATTTTCTGCCGAATCCATCAGATTGAGAGTGAATGTCTGGGATCTTCCTCACAGTGTTGATGAGGTTCCCGTGTCTTTAACAGATCATCTCTGCTCAGTTCCTGTCTGATAAGAAAGTCGGTGTTTACGTGGAGGTGGAAATGTATGGCCTGCCGGTGGACACCAAACGGAAAGCGTTCAAGACCAAGACCTCCCAAAGCAATGCCGTCAATCCAGTGTGGGATGAAGAGCCGATGGTCTTCAAAAGAGTATGTGTGAACAAACACTAAATCATCAGTCAAACAGTTCGATTTTGATGAGCCGTTTGTTTCAGGTGGTTCTTCCCACACTCGCGTCACTGAGAATAGCCGTGTACGAAGACAACGGGAGATGTATCGGCCATCGCATCATCCCAGTGTGTGCCATCCGACCTGGCAAGTATCTGTTTCGTTTCTCTTGATGTGAACCGGCATTGCGGTGCAGTGGCTGATGGGTAAAGAGCGCATCTCTCTGCTGCAGGATATCATTACATCAGTCTGAGGAACGAGAAGAACCAAGCGCTGACGCTGTCGTCTGTGTTCGTCTACACTGAGGTCAAGGATTACGTCCCAGACACCTTCGCAGGTACAAGAGCCAAATAAACAGGTTGTTTGTAGCATTTCATTTTTGTACGTTAAGACTCATATCTGCTCATGAGTTCTTCTGAAAGAGTTCAGAGTTTGTGTCCTGACTGTGTTTGTGTTGTCAGATGTGATCGAGGCTCTGTCCAATCCCATCCTGTATGTCAGTCTGATGGAGCAGAGAGCCAATCAGCTGGCGGCTCTGACACAGGAGGAGGAGCAGGCCGACGGAGAGCAGGTGAGTGACGCAGTGAATGACTTCAGGTGCGTTTAACTGACAGTGAATGACTTCAGGTGCGTTTAACTGACGGTGAGTGACTTCAGGTGCGTTTAACTGACGGTGAGTGAGTGACTTCAGGTGCGTTTAACTGACGGTGAGTGAATGACTTCAGGTGCGTTTAACTGACGGTGAGTGACTTCAGGTGCGCTTAACTGACGGTGAGTGACTTCAGGTGCGTTTAACTGATGGTGAGTGACTTCAGGTGCGTTTAACTGACAGTGAGTGAGTGACTTCAGGTGCGCTTAAATGACAGTGAGTGAGTGACTTCAGGTGCGTTTAACTGACGGTGAGTGAGTGACTTCAGGTGCGTTTAACTGACAGTGAGTGAGTGATTTCAGGTGCGTTTAACTGATGGTGAGTGAGTGACTTCAGGTGCGTTTAACTGACAGTGAGTGACTTCAGGTGCGCTTAACTGACAGTGAGTGAGTGACTTCAGGTGCGTTTAACTGACAGTGAGTGATTTCAGGTGCGTTTAACTGACAGTGAGTGAGTGATTTCAGGTGCGTTTAACTGATGGTGAGTGAGTGACTTCAGGTGCGTTTAACTGACAGTGAGTGACTTCAGGTGCGCTTAACTGACAGTGAGTGAGTGACTTCAGGTGCGTTTAACTGACAGTGAGTGACTTCAGGTGCGCTTAACTGACAGTGAGTGAGTGACTTCAGGTGCGTTTAACTGACAGTGAGTGACTTCAGGTGCGTTTAACTGACGGTGAGTGAGTGATTTCAGGTACGTTTAACTGACAGTGAGTGACTTCAGGTGCGTTTAACTGACGGTGAGTGAGTGACTTCAGGTGCGTTTAATTGACGGTGAGTGACTTCAGGTGCGTTTAACTGACAGTGAGTGAGTGACTTCAGGTGCGTTTAATTGACGGTGAGTGACTTCAGGTGCGTTTAACTGACGGTGAGTGAGTGACTTCAGGTGCGTTTAATTGACGGTGAGTGACTTCAGGTGCGTTTAACTGACGGTGAGTGACTTCAGACAGTGAGTGACTTCAGGTGCGTTTAACTGACGGTGAGTGACTTCAGACAGTGAGTGACTTCAGGTGCGTTTAACTGACGGTGAGTGACTTCAGGTGCGTTTAACTGACGCTGAGTGACTTCAGGTGCGCTTAACTGACAGTGAGTGACTTCAGGTGCGTTTAACTGACGGTGAGTGACTTCAGGTGCGTTTAACTGACGGTGAGTGACTTCAGGTGCGCTTAACTGACGGTGAGTGACTTCAGGTGCGTTTAACTGATGGTGAGTGACTTCAGGTGCGCTTAACTGACAGTGAGTGAGTGACTTCAGGTGCGCTTAAATGACAGTGAGTGAGTGACTTCAGATACAAGGTAATGGAGCCTTTTATACATTTTCGTGTTTCTTTAGAAATAAATAATGGACAAATGGAGTCTTTAAACGCCTCAGATGTAAAGTTATTCGCTGTCAAAGTGACGCCAAAATGAATGGGAGTCAATGGGATGCTAACAGCAGGTGATGGTCCGCTAGCCAATGGCGGCGCCCGGGGAAACTTCAAAATAATATGAAACCCTGCCCCCCTGACCACAAAACCAGTCACATGGATACATTTTTTTTAAATTGAGATTCATACATCACCTGAAACAATAATTAATAAATGAATAAATAAGATTTCCATTGATGTATGGTTTGTTATGATAGGATAATATTTGGCTGAGATACAACTATTTGAAAATCTGGAATCTGAGGGTGCAAAAAAATCTAAACATTGAGAAAATCTCCTTTAAAGTTGTCCATTTATGTTCGTGATTGTGCTGCATTCACTCACAAAAATAAATGTTTTATATATTTACGGTTGGAAATGTACAAAATATCTTCTCACCAGATACATACTGATGATGATGATGATCATTGGACTTAAACATTATAAACTGTGTTGACAAACATTGTGGACTAACACTTTTGTTGTCGAATAGACGTTTGGTGTCACACGGCCTACTGCGCGGCCCTGCAATGGCATGTGTGTTTGTGCGTGTTTGTGCGTGTGTGCGCGTGTGCGCGTGTGTGCGTGTGTGTGTGTGTGTGTGTGTGTGTGTGTGTGTGTGTTTGTGATTTTGTGTGTGTGTGTGTGTGTGTTTGTGATTGAGTGTGTTTGTGTGTGTGTGTTTGTGATTGAGTGTGTTTGTGTGAGTGCATGTAAGAATGTGTGTGTGTGTGTGTGTGTGTGTGTGTGTGTGTGTGTGTGTGTGTGTGTTGTTTAAGTGCTGTACAGTTGCCAGGCGTCTGTGTCTCTATGACGACAGGCATGTTCTCTGAGTCTGCACACGCTCAGTTCTTCTCTTAGTTCATTTAGCTGAATATTTTTCAGGGTTCACACTGAAACTACATGACTGTTCCAGTCGTCTATGATTCTGGAATAAGATGTCTTTAAACTAGATAAAACCCGATAAAAGCTTGACTTAATTAGAAATGATTTGCTGACTTTTTAAGCTCTAGAAATAACTTTTTTCCCTCAAACATCAGAGAATTCTGGCTCTTCAATCAAAATGACAGCAGACGAGGGAACGGATTAAAATAAGAAGTATAATTTCGTTTTTTATCTTGATGTTGGTTTTAAGTGTTTCTCTCTCTCTCAGTCCAGCTGAATCAGCGAGATCCGCTAGCAACGGTTTGTGCCGCAGTTATAACCCCGTAGAGTCAGACTGACAGGTGAAGGCTAGTGTTTGAGCGGTTGAGTTGAGGATCAGTTTAGTCATGCTGAGAGTGGGTTTCCATCGGTATATTTACACACTCTGGACAGACATGAAGGTATGACCGTTTTTGATTATTATATGTCGTAGTTTCATCTGGTTGAAGCTTGATTTAACACTAAGACCGTCTTGGTTTTCTGTGAGCCGTTGGTAACAGTCCAGGATGCACATGGGAATTTCCAGTCCTAGAAAAGACCATTAAAACCATGGATTATTTTAAAGTATAATGTAGATTCTAGTTCTCTGTTGGTTCATTATGAGTTCTATAAAATATTAGTAAATATGATACTCCAGTCATCATAAATGAATGATTCACCCTGAAAATGACCCGTTCCACGTTCATTGTCCAGTGAACGGACTGGTCACCAAAACAGCTGACATTAATAATTCATTTAAATCATTTTTTGAGAACCTCTACTCTTCGGAAGACCGATCCTCACAGGACTTATTTGATTCATTCTTTGACAACCTGAATTTACCTGAGCTATCAGACGATGAATCTAAGGACCTGGATATCCCCATAACACTAGAGGAATTACACACAGCGGTTAAATTAACCAATAGGGGCGCTCACCGGGAATTGACGGGATACCTGTGGAGTTGTACCTGGAACTATGGAATATTATAGGACCTATTTGGCTAGATACTATTAACTCAGCTATAGAAAAGGGCTTCTTCCACAGGGATCTCAACACGGCACTTGTTTCGGTACTCTATAAACCAGGGAAGGACCCCCAGAATTGCTCAAGCTATCGCCCAATTTCTTTAATTAATGCAGATATAAAAATTTATTCCAAAGCTATTGCCATGCGTCTTGATAGAGTTAGTGGGAAGTTAATAAATCCAGATCAGACTGGTTTCCTTAAAGGGCGGCTGGCATCAGATAATGTCCGGCGGCTCCTGCATATTATCTCTGAAACCAAAAAGACAGAACTACCCTGTGGACTTTTATTTCTTGATGCAGAAAAGGCGTTTGATCGCCTGGAATGGAGATATTTGTGGAATGTCTTGGAAAAATTTAAATTTGGCCCAAATTTTATTAAAATGATACAAGTATTATATTCTAATCCCTCTGCAAGGGTTGTTACAGCTGGGCACCTTTCTGATCTTTTCAGTATATGTCGTGGTTCCAGACAGGGGTGCCCAGCATCTCCCGCTATTTTTAATTTGTCACTCGAACCATTAGCCCAATACATACGCCAAAGCACATTAGTAGCTCCAGTTAAAATAGGGTCCACATTACACTCCGTTTCTCTGTACGCGGACGATACGCTTATTTACCTTTCGGATTTACAGCAATCCCTTCCGAATGTTCTAAAAATCATAGAACATTTTGGTACATTTTCTGGCTACAAGCTCAACTACTCCAAATCAATTTTAATGTTGTTGAATATGGATCTGAAGAAATTAAATATCCAATTCCGTATACCAGTGGCGCAAAAGGCCACATATTTAGGTGTTGAAATTAGTCCCAGTATCCAGGCAATAGCTAGGAATAATTACTCATCTATTTTGAAAAAAGTCGAGGATGACCTAGTGAAGTGGGCAGCATTTCCATCGTCCATGCCTGCCCGTATGGCTACAATCAAAATGAATATTCTTCCACGTATAAACTTTATTAGCTCTATGCTTCCAATATCACCTCCAACAGGGTATTGGCAAAAACTTGAATCAATGCTTAAAAAGTTTACTTGGAATGGGAAGAAACCGCGCATCAAATGGTCAACATTGCAACGGGATAAATTTCAGGGTGGATGGGCGTGCCTGAATTTCAAGCTGTATCATTGGGCCTTTATATTACGTTCTTTAAAATACTGGCTTGATGCGGAATTAATGTCACCTTGGAAAACGTTAGAACAGGAGCTGGTGCACCCATTAAGGCTTCAGGATGTGGTTTTCTCTGGTTTGAAACATAAGAAGTGTTACTCAGAATTTGGACCAATAATTTCGCATACAGTACAAACTGTGATGAATCTAGAGAAACATGTAGACTTCAAACTGAAATGGCATAAACACTCTCCTATTTGGCACAATACCAATTTATTGACAGGTGGTAAACCATTCATTTCTCAACTGTGGGCTCAACATGGGATCTGGACGTTGGGAGATATCTCAGGGCAAAATTCAATTTTAGATTTTCCTGTTTTAATGTCCCACTTTGGTATCCAAGAAATTCACAATTCCTCTACTTTAGGGTGAGGTCAGCTCTTAATTCACTCAAGGTTCCCTGGGGGTCTGCATTAAAGACTCATCCTATAGTGTCTCTCATGGAAAGAGCACCCCGAAAGAAAACGGTCTCATTCATTTATAATAATCTCATGTCTTACACCACTACAGAATTGCCTGGGTATAGATCGTGGGAGGTGGATATACCTCTTGGAACAGAGACCATTAATTGGGAGGTGGTGTGGAATAATGTATTTGGGTCTTCTAAAAACCCAAATCACCAATTAATCCACTACAAAATCTGCCATAGGACTTATTTGACACCACGTAAAAGACATTTATTAGGTCTAGTGCCCAACTCCTATTGTACATTTTGTAGTCAGGGCACTATGGGCACATTAATACATGTTTTATGGGAGTGTCCAGATGTACAAAGATTTTGGGGCAAAGTTGTGGATAAGATGTCTGTTCTGGTGGGGAGGAAGTTCCCGCTGGAGCCGGCGCTGCTTCTTCTAAATGACGACTCCAGGCTCAAGATCACTGAGATAGAGTGTAAACTCTGGTTGGCTGGCATGACTGCAGCAAAAAAAATTGTTGTTCTGAGGTGACTTCCTCCGCACCAATTATCAATAAAACACTGGCTTCAAGCTCTTTTCGAGGTGATCTACCTGGAGTGGTCATCAGCCCGTATTAATAATGCCAAGCTAAAAACGTTGGTGATGTGGGAAAAGGCTGCAGAGGATGTAAAGAAGCTATTGTTATGACTTTTTGTGTCTTTCATTTGTGGTAATTCGTTAGGTCCAATTTGTAATCCTGATCATGACTCTGGTCTAATCTGTGTGCCCCATAGGGAAGTGGGAGGAAGGGAGGGAGGGAGGGAGGAAGGGAGGGAGGGAGGGAGGAAGGGAGGAAGGGAGGGAGGGAGGGAGGGAGGAAGGGAGGGGGGAGGGGGAGGGGGGTGTTTCGTAGCTAAGGAATTGTGTGGTGTATATTGCTTATGTTTAATGCAATTACTGGAAGTAATGTAACTGCACAAGTTATTGTTGTTATTGTATCTTGGCAAAATTGAAAATAAATAAAAAGGTGAATACAAAAAAAATAAATGAATGATTCACCCTGAAAATGACCCGTTCCACGTTCATGATCATCATCGTCATGGTTCAGTTCGGTCTTTCTCACGTCTGCTGTGGTTCACCTGTAGATCTGTATGTGTTTTAATGTTTGTCTTCTGATTGGTGCAGGTGAATGGAGGAGGTGATCTGGTGTCAGAGGTCACGACTGACCCGAACCCGGCGGCGGTGGCACCAGAGAACGGGCTGAACCACGACAGCGTCTCACCCAAACCCTCTGTGGTCAGTCAGCAGACTCCATCCTCAGGTGTGTGTGTATGTGTGTGTCAGCAGACTCCGTCCTCAGGTGTGTGTGTCAGTCAGCAGACTCCGTCCTCAGGTGTGTCAGTCAGCAGACTCCGTCCTCAGGTGTGTGTGTGTGTGTGTGTGTGTGTGTGTCAGCAGACTCCATCCTCAGGTGTGTGTGTCAGTCAGCAGACTCCGTCCTCAGGTGTGTGTGTGTGTGTGTGTGTGTGTGACCAGTGTCCAGCGCCGCTGAATCATCAGCTCATTGTCTCTCTGTGTGTTTCAGGGTCGCTCAAACCCTCTGTGAGGCCTGAGGACGTCGTTCAGAGTGTTTTAACAGGTATGGCTCGGCAGTGTGTCACGGTTTGATCTGATCTCAGATGTTCAGTGGTTCAGATGATCAGATCACCAGAGACGGATGTTTATCCAGGTGTAAACGATGATTAGAGCTCCTCAAATACTTCCTTACACTGATTTAAGCTTTATTTCCACAGTGCTTTATACAGTACAGATTGTTTCAAAGCAGCTTCACAGTAATAAACAGGAAAATAACAGAATCAATTAAGCAAACGTCATCAGATATGAGACACATTCAGATTCAGCTCTACAGAAGACAATAGAGTCATTATTCAGAGGCTTATGTGTATTTTGCAAATGTATTTGTTGCAAGTGTAATTCTTTAATTAATTCTTTAAATTATATATATATATATATATATATATATCCACACACAATATTGCCAAAAGTTTTGGGACGTCTGTCTTTACATGCACATGCAACTTTATTGACATCCCATTCTTAAAACGTAGGGTTTAATATGGAGTTGCTCCACCCTTTGCTGCTATAACAGCTTCAGCTCTTCTGGGAAGGCTTTCCACAAGGTTTAGGAGTGTGTTTATGGGAATTTTTGACCATTCTTCTAGAAGTGCATTTGTGAGGTCAGGCACTGATGTTGGACGAGAAGGTCTGGCTCTCAGTCTCACTCTAATTCATCCCAAAGCTGTTCTATTGGGTTGAGCTCAGGACTCTGTACAGGCCAGTCCAGTTCCTCCACACCAAACTCCTCATCCATGTCTTTATGGTCCTGCTTTGTGCACTGGAGCGCAGTCATGCTGGAACAAGAACATCCCCAAACTCTTCCAACAAAGTTGGGAGCATGAAATTGTCCAAAATGTCTTGGTATGCAGAAGCACTCAGAGTTCCTTTCACTGGAACTAAGGGGCCAAGCCCAACCCCTGAAAAACAACCCCCCACCATAATCCCCCCTCCACCAAACTTTACACTTGGCACAATGCAGTCAGGCAACCACCAAACCCAGACTCGTCCATCAGTCTCCACTAATCTAGAGTCCAATGGCGGCTGCTTTACACCACTGCATCCCACGCTTTACACCACTGCATCCCACGCTTTACTTTACTGCATCCCACGCTTTACACCGCTGCATCCCACGCTTTACTTTACTGCATCCCACGCTTTACTCCACTGCATCCCACGCTTTACTCCACTGCATCCCACGCTTTACTCCACTGCATCCCACGCTTTACTCCACTGCATCCCATGTTTTACACCACTGCATCCCAAGCTTTACAGCACTGCATCCCATGCTTTACTCCACTGTATCCCATGCTTTACGCCACTGCATCCCACGCTTTACGCCACTGTATCCCACACTTTACACCACTGAATCCCACCCTTTACACCACTGCATCCAACCCTTTACACCACTGCATCCCACGCTTTACACCACTGCGTCCCACACTGCATCCCATGCTTTACGCCACTGCATCCCACCCTTTACACCACTGCATCCCATGCTTTACACCACTGCATCCCACACTGCATCCCACGCTTTACACCACTGCATCCCACGCTTTACACCACTGCATCCCACGCTTTACGCCACTGCATCCCACACTGCATCCCATGCTTTACGCAACTGCATCCCACACTTTACGCTACTGCATCCCACGCTTTACACCACTGCATCCCACACTGCATCCCACGCTTTACACCACTGCATCCCACGCTTTACACCACTGCATCCCACGCTTTACGCCACTGCATCCCACACTGCATCCCATGCTTTACGCAACTGCATCCCACACTTTACGCTACTGCATCCCACGCTTTACACCACTGCATCCCACACTGCATCCCATGCTTTACGCCACTGCATCCCACCCTTTACGCCACTGCATCCCACGCTTTACGCCACTGTATCCCACACTTTACGCCACTGCATCCCACGCTTTACACCACTGCATCCCACACTGCATCCCATGCTTTACGCCCCTGCATCCCACGCTTTACGCCCCTGCATCCCACGCTTTACGCCATTGTATCCCACGCTTTACACCACTGCATCCCACGCTTTACGCCACTGCATCCCACACTTTACACCACTGCATCCCACACTTCATACCACTGCATATACCATGCTTTACACCACTGCATCCCATGGTTTACACCACTGCATCCCATGCTTTACACCACTGCATCCCACACTTTACACCACAGCATCCCAAGCTTTACACGACTGCACCCTATGCTTTACACCACTGCATCCCACACTTTACACCACTGCATCCCACTCTTTACACCACTGCTTTACATCACTGCATCCCACGCTTTACACCACTGCATCCGATGCTTTACCCCACTTTATCCCATGCTTTACACCACTGCATCTCACGCTTTGCACCACTGCATCCAAAGCTTTGCATTGCACTTGGTGATGTGAGGCTTGGATGCAGCTGCTCGGCCATGGAAACCCATTCCATGAAGCTCTACACACTGTTCTTGAGCTAATCTGAAGGCCACAGAAGTTTGGAGGTCTGTAGCTATTTACTTCTGCGCACTGTGAGCCTCAGCATGCTCTGACTCCGCTCTGGGATTTTACGTGGCCAAACACTTCGTGGCTGAGTTGCTGTTGATCCCAATTGCTTCCACTTTGTTATAATACCACTACAACAGTTGACCGTGTAATATTTAATAGTGAGGAAATTTCATGAATGGACTTATTGCACAGGTGGTAACCGATCATGGTACCACGCTTGAATTCACTGAGCTCCTGAGAACGACCCATTCTTTCACAGATGTTTGGAGAAGCAGTGTGCATTCCTAAGTGATTGGAACACCTGAATTCAATGATTTGGAGGGTTTTCCCAATACTTTTGGCAATATAGTGTGTGTGTGTGTGTGTGTGTGTGTGTGTGTGTGTATATATATATATATATATGTATGTGTGTGTGTGTGTGTGTGTGTGTGTTTAAGATGAGTATAAATTACTGCGCTGTGACCGCAGAACTTTTGGGGACGTTTAAACTTGTGCAAAACAATCCCGTACCCTGTTATAAAGCACATACAAACAATATTTCTTTAATTTAACATGAATAGCTAGAATGCTACTACCTTGAAAGCGATAAGGATGTTTCTTTTGATATTTAACGATAATGGCGGGTTAATGTCTCCAGAAAACAAGGACGTCTGGTCACCTTGTGTGTGTGTGTGTGTGTGTGTGTGTGTGCTTGACAGAGGTGGATGCTCAGACTGTAGATGAACTGAAACAGCTGAAGGGTTATTCGAGGGAACAGAAGAGGCAGTACAAGGAATTAAAGGAGCTCATGAAGAAACACAACAAGAAAACGAATGACTTGATCAACGAACACGCATCGAAACAGAAGCATCTGCTGAGCGAGTTCCTGCGGCGCAGGTCGGCCCTGCAGAAGAGGTGAGGTGGGTGAGGTGGGTGAGCTGGGTGAGGTGAGCTGGGTGAGTTGGGTGAGGTGGGTGAGTTGGGTAAGGTGGGTAAGGTGGGTAAGGTGGGTGAGGTGGGTGAGCTGGGTGAGCTGGGTGAGCTGGGTGAGCTGGGAGAGCTGGGTGAGTTGTGTGAGCTGGGTGAGGTGGGTGAGTTGGGTGAGGTAGGTGAGCTGGGTGAGTTGGGTGAGCTAAGTGAGCTGGGTGAGCTGGGTGAGGTGGGTGAGCTGGGTGAGGTGAGTGAGCTGGTTGAGGTGGGTGAGGTGGGTGAGCTGGGTAAGTTCGGTGAGGTGGGTGAGCTGGGTGAGGTGGGGGAGCTGGGTGAGCTTGGTAAGTTCGGTGAGGTGGGTGAGCTGGGTGAGGTGGGTGAGCAGGGTAAGTTTGGTAAGGTGGGTGAGGTGGGTGAGGTGGGTGAGCTGGGTAAGCTGGGTGAGGTGGGTGAGCTGGGTGGGTTGGGTGAGATGGGTGAGATGGGTGAGCTGGGTAAGTTCGGTGAGTTGGGTGAGCTGGGTGAGCTGGGTAAGTTCGTGAGGTGGGCCTGTGTTTGCACTGGTTCTGTGGGTCTGAACGCTCGTGTCCCTGCAGGAGTGTCTCCCATCAGGATCCGGATCTGATGGCGCTGGAGCAGGAGAGATGTCAGAAACTCAATGAACTGAAGGATCAGCAGCAGCAGCAGCTCCTCACGCTGAGACAGGAGCAGTTCTACAGCGAGAAGTACCTCAAGCGAGAGCACGTCAGACTGGTGACTACTGTCTGATCATTATAGGAGACCCCATGGGGAATACAGGGACTGAGATGTGCACACAAATCTGTACACATGCGTCCTGCCGTTAAAGGAGTAATTCACTTTAAAATGAAAATTAGCCCATGATTTATTCGCCCTCAAGTCATCCTAGGTGTATATGACATTCTTCTTTCAGACGGATACAATCGGAGTTATATAAAAAAATGTCCTGGCTCTTCCAAGCTTTATAATGGCAGTGAATGGCCGTTTCTGTTTCGAATTCCATAAAAGTGCATCTATGCATCATAAAACTGAATCTATCCATTGCATCTATCCATCATAAAAGTGTATCTATCCATCCATCATAAAAGTGAATCTATCCATTGCATCTATCCATCATAAAAGTGCATCTATCATCATAAAAGTGAATCTATCCATCATAAAAGTGCATCTATCCATCATAAAAGTGCATCTATCCATCATAAAAGTGCATCTATCCATCATAAAAGTGCATCTGTCCATCATAAAAGTTCATCTATCCATCATAAAAGTGCATCTGTCCATCATAAAAGTGCATCTATTCATGATAAAAGTGTCCATCATAAAAGTGCATCTATCCATCATAAAAGTGCATCTATCCATCAATCCATCATAAAAGTGCATCATAAAAGTGCATCTATCCATAATAAAAGTGCATCTGTCTATCATAAAAGTTAATCTATCCATCATAAAAGTTAATCTATCCATCATAAAAGTGCTCCTAATGGCTACAGTGGGTTAATAAAGGCCTTCTGAAGCGAAGCGATGCGTTCGTGTAAGAAAGATATTCATATTGAACACGTTACAAAGTAAAATTCTAGATTCCGGCCAAACGAACATACTCAGTCTACTTACGCCTACAGCGCAACTTACGCAACTCATGACGTCAGAAGTAGCGTTGTGTGTGTGTGTGTGTGTGTGTGTGTGTGTGTGTGTGTGAGTAGTGAGTAGTGTGTGTGTGTGTGTGTGTGTGTGTGTGTGTGTGTGTGTGTGTGTGTGTGTGTGCTTAGTGCGTCATGGCGTAGCGTAAATATCAGCAGTACGTCGCATTACTCGCATAGTTGTGCTTAGACTTAAGTCAAATCCGTATATTCGTTTGGCCGGAAGCTAGTTATTTTACTTTATAAAGTTTTAAATATGGATATTTTTATTACACAGACTCGTCGCTATGCTTCAGAAGGCCTTTATTTGTGGATTTTGTTTATGATGGATATTTGTCTGAAAGAAGAATGTCATACATCAGGATGACCTGAGGGTGAGTAAATCATGGGCTAATTTTCATTTTAAAGTGAACTACTACTTTAATTGGATTATTTGGCTATTTTACTCTCACTCACTCTCACTCACTCACTCTCACTCTCACTCACTCACTCACTCTCTCTCACTCTCTCACTCACTCACTCTGAGTTTGTGCTCAAAACAAATATCTGCCAATGGAGTCAGAAAAATAATCTTAATCCAAAGGGAAAACAAGACTGAAATACTGAGGAAGAGCGTCATTTGTTGTAGTGGACGGTCTATAATACTTAGCTGGCCGACATGACAATATACTGTATAATCCTCTGTATTTATTTAAGAAATATATCAGTGCTATAATGAAACAGATGAAGTAACAGATCATTTAGTGATCAAATAAAGTGCAGGGACTTTGAGGAGTCAGCCGATGTGTTTGCTGCCTGGTTAGTGTGTATCAGACGGTCTGTGAACAGTGTTGGCTCACACACACGTTGTGTTTCTCTTCATCTGTAGCTGGTAGAGAAGCTGGTGACCGTGGCGGAAGAGTGTCAGAGTAACCAGCTGAAGAAACTCAAAGATCTGTGTGAGAAGTAAGTCAACATCACTGCACATCTTTCACTCGCCCTCATGACGCTCAAACACGAATGACTCTCTTTCTTCTGTGGAACAGTAAAGAAGAGACTGTGAGAAATCTCCAGTGTTTTTGTCTGAAGTCGTTTGGACACAGACGTTCCTCAAAATATCTTCTTTTGAGCAGTTCTGATTTCATTTTCTTCAGAGAAAACAAAGACTTGAAGAAAAGGATGGACAAGAGACGACAGGAGAAGTTTCAGGAAGCCAGAACGCTGGAGAAAACTCTGACTGACGAGTGAGTGACTTTAACCCATCAGTCTTATATTATCATGTTAAACGTGTCCACAGATCAACATCTCTACCAGTCGATCAGAGTTTGGCTTGAACAACATTCAGTTTTACTTTGATGGTCCACTTTAGACATTCTACTAACTATTCTTAACTGTGCAACTATATGTCAACTAACTCTCATTCGAGTATTAGTGGAGTGTAAGGTTAGGGTTAGGTGTTGGTAGAATAAGTTGACATGTAGTTGCAAAGTTACTTATACTCAGTAGAATGTTTGAAGCAGACCATCGAAATAACAACAACATCAACATTCTTACCAGTTGACTAGAGTTAGTGTTTGTTGAACAGGAATATTCTCCTGCACAAACACTAGATGTTGTTGATCCATCATCATTACTCACTGCTTGACACTGATATGTAAAATCATCCTGTTCTGTAGGAGAAAGATGGAGATGAACAGATCGCATGTGAATGAGGTGGTGCAGTCCATCAGACGGGTGAGTAGTTATCAGGGACTAGTTAATATACTAACATTAAAATACTGATCAATACTAGTTAACCCTTGCTGGTCAGTGCAGGGATACTAGTTAATCCCTGTTGGTCAATGCAGGAATGCTAGTTAACCCCTGCTGGTCAATGCCGTAATACTAGTTAACCCCTGCTGGTCAATGCAGGGATACTAGTTAATCCCTGCTGGTCAATGCAGGAATGCTAGTTAACCCCTGCTGGTCAATGCCGTAATACTAGTTAACCCCTGCTGGTCAATGCAGGAATACAAGTTAATCCCTGCTCATCAATGCCGTAATACTAGTTAACCCCTGCTGGTCAATGCAGGAATACAAGTTAATCCCTGCTCATCAATCCAGGAATACTAGTTAATCCCTGCTGGTCAATGCAGGGATACTAGTTAACCCCTGCTGGTCAATGCAGGAATACTAGTTAACCCCTGCTGGTCAATGCAGGAATACTAGTTAACCCCTGCTGGTCAATCACAGCCATGATGATTTTCAAAACAACTGTGATCCTGCTCAGTATTTTATTCTAAGGATATTTTTGCTGCTTTTGAGTGATGAATAATGTAGAGGATTTATACCAACCACTCAGATTTAGGGCTCATGTAGGGGTTGGGCTATAGATGGGTGTTAGTTACTGGTTAGTTAATGGTTTATTAGTTCTGTGTTCAGTATTGTGATGAGCATGACATGTTCTTTGGATAACTTCACATG
>CM038638.1:37482660-37495160 GCA_021554675.1 Leuciscus idus | reverse complement strand
GTTTTAAAAACATAATTTAACATATAAATAACACTTTTTAAATAGCCCACTAAAAGTGTTAATTACAAATAAATGATGAAATGCTAAAAATGAATAAATGTTAATGAACAAACATATGCGTTGCATTTACAATTCTGTGAAAACAGGGGATGCTGCATCCCACTTCCAGCGGCCCTGTGTTATATAATAAAGTACACAACCAAGCAATGAAAAAAAGCTTGTAATTAAGACCGTAACATTGACTTGCCTGTCGAGAAGAAAGCAGGAAACCTCAGCCTCTCTTTTGAAAGCTTTCTCCTGCATTAGCTATCCCGACATTAACCCTTGTTTTTTGTAATCTCCGTTCACGTTTCCTTTTACGGTCTATTTTGGACTTTTCGACGACGAGGACTCCTTATCCTGTGAGCATATGTATGGACTCCTCCATTATAAATAACCGTACAGTGCAGCCTTTTAAACTTGCCGGGGCCGTGAAGTGCCTCTCACTGCTCTGCTCCTCCGCTTCTGCTGGCTTCAGTCATGTGACGCTGGCTCTGAATGAAAACACGTTGTGGAAACGCGTTGGCCTAGTACTTTTTGTCCCTCTCTGCTATTATAGTTTTTCAAGATGGCGGAACTACATGGAAGCCTCCGTTGACCTACCCGTCCCATGTATATAAAGATAATAAATTCTTCGCTTACGAGGATAAGTCAGATAATTGGCAGAGGTATTTGTACACCATTGAGGATATATTTATGAATAAAAATATTCATTTTAGATAATATAATACCTAAAAAGTCACACATTGTCCCTTTAAGAGAAACGCACTATTTACACTCATAGAAACTGTTCTTCTGCTCAGACAACACGAGCTTCTTCAGGATCAGGATCAGGATCAGACTGTCACTGATAAAGGCTGATGTTTCTCTCTCTCGCTGTGATGCTTCTGAGCCTCTGCATGTTTAATCAGTTCAGATCCACTAGAGGGCGTCATTGAGCTGTTAAACACTCACACACGTCAGATGAGAGACAGACGCTTCACAACGGACTGGAAAATGATGAAGATCTTTGCGTCCCCATCAGATTCTCGTGATTACAGGAGTTATTCTGTGATATGGGTTTCAGACCGTCACTGATCGATGACGACACTGAACACGTGAGGAAGAGTCAGCGGATTCTGAGCTTCATTGTGCTTGTGTTTGGATCAGGAACTGGTTTGAAGTTAAAGCAACCAGGACGAAGCTGAAACCCTGTCCTCTGAAACATGAGAGAGAGAGAGAGAGAGAGAGAGAGAGAGAGAGGAGAGTGTCCTGACCTATTTCTATGCCTTGGATCAGGCACTAATGGACAGCTATAAGCATCTGGGTCTTCAGAGACCAGCAGAAACATCTCAGATTCAGAGATAAAGCCTGACAGCTGGGTTAACAACTTCTACCAGCAGAGCCTATCTGAACTTTCCCTCATGAAATCTGCTGTGGAGGGACACAACAGTGCTAACACTTATAGTCAAGTCATCTTTATTTCTATAGCTCTTTATAAAATACAGATTGTTTCAAAGCAGCTTCACAGTGATAAACAGGGAAATGATGCTTGTTGTTCAGCTGAAGTGAGTTCAGTGTTGTTTCCGTATCATCAATTATTTAGTTCATTTCATCTATAACACAGTTCTGTAGAAAACCGTGATGTCATCATCAGCTCAGTTCAGTCAGATCAATCATACTGTTGAATATTAAGTTTCCTCAACTAAGCAAACCAGAGGCGACAGTGGCAGGAACCCAAACTCCATCAGTGACAGAACGTAGAAATGCATTTGAAGTGCACTTTTTTTTTTCTTTCTTTCTTTTAAACATTTTCAGTATGAACACTACTTGAACTATCTATACTATGAAGTGGCATAGAGTAGTGCATAAGTACGTGAATTGGGACGCACCTTTTGAGAATGTGTTGATGTTTAAATAGAAGCTGCTGTCACACCTCAGTGTGTGTGTGTGTGAGATATCGTCCTGCTCACAGATTCACGCGCGCACCACGCCTCAGTCTGGCTGATTATATATGACTTTCAGATTGACTTTGGCAGTGTGTTCATGAACTTCCCAGTGTTTGTTAGGGGAACATTAGTGCCTCGTCATAAGCCCTTCAACCCAGTTTACATTCTTCTGTTCTATTCTATACCATTTTATGGGATAAATAAATGGATAAATATATAAAAGTGCAATTAGTATGTTCACTGAAAATTTCAGCAAGAAAAAGTGCTCAGATGATGCACTTAATAAACCGAAAAGAACAAAGTGTGGAACTTTAGACACTTCATGCACTATGTGTTAGTGTATAGTGCACACAATAAGAGTAGATTGCACAGATAAAAAGTATATAGTGCACTAAATAAGCCTTCTGTCTACAGGAGACGATGGTGTAGCTTCCAATTTATGTAATTCTTTTGTGATTTTCTATCTGCACCTTCGCGAGTGGCTATAGAGCCCGACTTCTGAATGTTTTTTATTTCTGGTTTCCTCTGCTTTCTGTACGCCCTGTCTGACAACAGGCTGCCAGGCGGAGTGGTCTTCTGCCCGGCTCTCCCACGTGCCAGCGTTGATGTCAGACAGCTTCATGTCTTTCTTGCAGATATCTTTGTAGCGCAGTCGTGGACGTCCAGTCAGTCGGGAGCCCTCTGCCAGCGTACAGTAGGTCCTCGGGAATGCGGCCTGGGCCCGTTCTCCTGACGTGGCCGAGCCAACGAAGGAGCTTCTCGATAAGTATGGCAGACATGCTTCTAATGCCGGTGCGTTCCAGAACCTCTGTGTTAGGTACTTTGTCCTGCCACTGGATGTGCAAAATACTCTTCAAGTGAAAGCTGTTGAGTTTCTTCTCATGCCTCGCGTGAGTGGTCCACGCCTCACTGCTACAGAGGAGTGTGCTGAGCGCGCAGGCCTTACAGACGCACAGCTTGGTCCTCTCTGTGAGGTTAGCATTGTTCCAGACCCTCTGGTTCAGTCTGGCCATGGCCGCTGCTGCCTTGGCGGTCCTGCAGTTTATCTCTGTGTCGATGGAGAGAGAGCTGGAGATGGTGGAGCCGAGGTAAGTGAAGTTCTCGACAACTTCCAGGTTGTGCCCATCAATGGCGATGGTTGGAGAGTCTATTTTCTGGGCCATGACTTTGGTTTTCCTTCAGACTGATGGTCAGTCCAAACTCCTTACAGGCGTAGGACGACTGACAAGCTGCTGCAAGCCATCTTCGGTGTGGGCCGTCAAGGCTGCGTCGGCCGCGAAGAGCATCTCACGAATGAGTACCTTTGTGACTTTAGTCTTGGCGCGGAGACGAGCGATGTTGAACAGCTTGCCGTCAGCCCTGGTGTGGATGTAGACTCCCTCACTGCAGTCCTTGAAGGTGTACTGGAGGAGCATGGAGAAGAAGATGCCGAAGGCATGAGGACACAGCCTTGTTTGACTCCGCTGCTGATGGGGAAGGACTCAGATGTTGGCCATTAAAGCAAATCATGAAACGAGGTGACGACAGCCAACAGTTGTGGGGGGAATCTGCTGCTCTCGACACTTCTCCTGCAGCTGGTGTAGTGAGAAGATCATGTCTACAGTTGTACCGGCCGGCTCTAAAGCAACACTGGGACTCTGGGTCGATGCGGGAGCTAGGGTCTGTAGGCGCACCAGGGTGACATGGGCGAATGCCTTGCCAGCGATGTTGAGGACGGAGATACCCCAGTAGTTGTTGCAATCGCTGCGGTCTCCTTTGTTCTTGTACACTTATAGGTATAGTGCACAGAATAAGAATATAGTGCACAGAATAAGAGTATAGTGCACAGAATAAGAGTATAGTGCACAGAATAAGCGTGTAAGTACACTCTGCAGGTGTTCAGCTCCAGTCCTGATCAAACACACCTGAACGAGTTAATAAAGAGTCACAGGCAGAGGGTTAGAGCTGAACTCGAAGCTCTGGAATAATGTACAGTGTGTATTTTGGGACGCTGATTTTGTGCTGTTTCTGAGGTGTTTGTACACTTGTTGTCGTGTGACAGTGGCAGACGCTGATGTTGAATGAAGCTATCGGCCACACACACTGAACAGTCCTGTGACTTCACAAACACAGATCTGTGCCGTCTCCATGGCAACACTCATCCCACTATTAACCCTGTAATAGCCTCAGGACGCGCAGAGAACAGGGAAACTCCTGGAATAATGATGGTTTCTCAGTGCTTTATTCGTTTATAGCAGGATTCTCTTTATTGATGTCGTGATACTGACAGGAATATTTCAACCATCTCACAAATCTTGTTCTCTATTCAGCAAATGATGATAGTTTTGTTGTGTTTTATGTATTATATGGGGGAAAAAATCTTATTACATGACTCTCTGAAATGCTTGATTCTGATTGGTCAGTCGTGACATTCCGAGGTCAATTATTCGTCAATAATGACCGTCGTCAATAGCAACACTCTGCTCCAGGTATCTGAGACGCTTCTTTCATGTCTCTTGTTTCATTCAAACGCAGCCTCAGTTATCGACTGTATTTACTGTAAAATAAACCCAGAGGACTTCAGCTATAACAGGCCTATGGTAATATTGTTCAAGTGTTCGCCTTGTTGCTCGAATGATTGTTTATTACAGTTTAATGTTAATGTTAATGATTGTTTATTATACATGGTTATAAGATAATAATTTTAAAACGGTTTCTGGTAACACTTTACAACAAGATTTGTTAGTTAACAATAATTAACTACCTTAGTTAACATGAACTAATAATGAGCAATACTTCTTCAGCATTTATTAATCTGAGTTAATGTTAATTTCAACATTTACTAATACGTTATTAAAATCAAAGGTTGTATTTGTTAACATTAGTTAATGCACTGTGAACTAACATGGACTAACAGCTGGATTTTTTATTCACTAACATTAACAAATATTAACTAATACAGTAACAAATGTATTGCTCATTGTTAGTTCATGTTAGTAAATACATTAACTATTGTAACTAATGAACCTTATTGTAAAGTGTTACCGGGTTTCTTCTCATATCAATATTTCATGTCCCAGTTTGTAAACGCTAAGCGCACCCCTTTAAGGCTGATCAAGACTTTACTTTGCAATAACACCCAGACGGATATACATCATTCCTTACTTACACTGGACAACAGCATGTGATCTGAGAAGACAGAGTATTTTCATTTCTAAATTAACTATTAATAGCAGCGTAATGTTAAAAACACGCTGTGGTATTTCAGTCATGCTAGTGTCAAAGATCCTGTAATGTTTGTGTGTGTAGAGCGAGAGACAGATGGAGCAGATTGAGTCTCCCGCTAACTCTCTCTGGCACACGCGTGTGTTTGATGAGCGGCTCTTCATTAATAATTCACACGGTCCTCCTGATTCTCGCCAGGGGAACTTCTGTCACTCGATAGAAACCCGAGGAGCACAAACAGAGCTCTTTACACCAGAATACACTCTCAATGCTTTGATTTCATGCATCAGATGCTGAGGTCTCCACCCAGCAAAAGACCTGATATAGTCCAGCTATGAGTAGGTTAACTATAGACCCGATAGAGTCCAGCTATGAGTAGGTTAACTATAGACCCGATATAGCAGCCATATCACCCTGTAGCCCAAGACTGGTCGCCCACTGAAGCTAAGCAGGGCTGAGCCTGGTTAGTACCTGGATGGGAGACCTCCTGAGAAAACCAGGTTGCTGCTGGAAGAGGTGTTAGTGAGACCAGCAGGGGGCGCTCACCCTGTGGTCTGTGTGGGTCCTAATGCCCCAGTATAGTGACGGGGACACTATACTGTCAAAGAGCACCGTCCTTCGGATGAGACGTAAAACCGAGGTCCTGACTCTCTGTGGTCATTAAAAATCCCATGGCATTTCTCGTAAAGAGTAGGGGTGTAACTGGCTATGAGTAGGTTAACCCCGGTGTCCTGGCCACATTCCACCTACTGGCCCTTACCAATCATGGCCTCCTAATAATCCCCTTACATTGAATTGGCTCTATCACTCTCTCTCCTCTCTCCACCTATAGCTGGTGTGTGGTGAGCGCACTGGCGCCGTTGTATTGTGGCTGCCGTCGCATCATCCAAGTGGATGCTGCACACTGGTGGTGGTTGAGGAGAGATTCCCTGATATGATTGTAAAGCGCTTTGGGTGTACAGTAGTACATATGAAAGCGCTATATAAATGCCTCATTCTGTTCTATTCTATTCTATAGTCCAGCTATGAGTAGGTTAACTATAGACCCGATATAGTCCAGCTATGAGTAGGTTAACCATAGACCCGATATAGTCCAGCTATGAGTAGGTTAACTATAGACCCGATATAGTCCACCTATGAGTAGGTTAACTATAGACCCGATATAGTCCGGCTATGAGTAGGTTAACTACAGACCCGATATAGTCCGGCTATGAGTAGGTTAACTATAGACCCGATATAGTCCGGCTATGAGTAGGTTAACTATAGACCTGATATAGTCCGGCTATGAGTAGGTTAACTATAGACCCGATATAGTCCGGCTATGAGTAGGTTAACTATAGACCTGATAAAGTCCGGCTATGAGTAGGTTAACTATAGACCCGATATAGTCCTGCTATGAGTAGGTTAACTACAGACCCGATATAGTCCGGCTATGAGTAGGTTAACTATAGACCTGATATAGTCCGGCTATGAGTAGGTTAACTATAGACCCGATATAGTCCGGCTATGAGTAACACATTTCTAGCCAAAATAACCTTGAATTTGGCTCTGGTGAGACGTCTATTACATTTTCACTGACAGCCCAAGTTTTGCCTTGTTTTAGCCTAGACATCAGGGCTGTGTTTGGACGGCTATTAGACGTCTTTTAAACGCAAAATTGCTTGCTGGGCACTGTCACTTTAGAGTTTAAACCATTAGTGAACACACACACACGGTTACATGACGAGTGCGAAACGGGAACATTTCATCTAGATTTCATAAGCTCGATCCCTCGATGGCGGAGCAGAATTAGGACAGATGTGGATGAAGGTCATTCTCCTCCCTCAGCGCTTTAAGAGAGTGTGTGTGGATTGGACGTGAGAGTGTGTGTGGATTGTTGACAGATGACGAGTCTTTTGAGGAAAGACATATTTAACTGAGTCGGGAGGGAACAGAACTAGAATGGGCCGTGCTTTCATCTCCAGGCCTCTTTAGGTGAAACGGGGGCGAACCGCTGGAGTTCGCCTTTTTCGCCTTTTTCGCCTTTTTCGTTTGGCTTGCTTAGTTGGGTACATTAAATGTAACATTTAATATTCAACACTATTATTGATCTCCTGCATTGACACCATTATATGAGAACTGAACTGAGCTGGACGATGACATCACGGTTTTCTCCAGAGCCACTATATATATAAATGAACTAAATTAATAACTTTTTTATTACAACAAAAATGAACCATCACTGAACTTACTTGAATGACAATATAACAGAGACATATTCATAAACCGGTGGAGATGCTGCCTCAGAATTTGACAACATCTGAATTGCAAACCCCTCCATGTTGCGGTTGTTCCAGTTGTTGCTGTTTTTGGCGTTTTCCTACCAACACAACGTCACTGCCAGAGAAACCAATGTAGATATTCCAGAAAACAAAAGAGCTGCATACACACACATCGGATCTGAACAGTTGCGATACACAGCGTGGACATCAATAATTTTAGATCAGATTCCAATCGGATACACAAATAATAGGATTTGGACTGGCTTAAAGTGGGTGTGTGAATCCCCAGTCCAGCTCCACTGACGGCTAGTGGGAATGGATCTGTCAGTGTACTGTATATCACCACGCTTCTGCTGTATAGTTTCACACAGGGAAGCGCTGAAATGACTTGAGGGAATCGAATGGCTCACAGGGAAACGGATCCAGAGTTATTTCTCGCTGTTTGTGCCGTAGAGTCTGTGAGAACGGCTTGGTATTTTTGGACTCGAACTTACTTGTATGCTTGATTAGGTTAAGACAGAACAGAACGATTCCGTTCACTCGAACCCCAAAAGTCAAGTCAGGTCATCTTCGTTTGTACAGCGCTTTAACAATATAGATTTACTTTACAGTGATAATAGGAGATTACAGTAACAGAGAGTGTTTAGGCTTTACAGCAGATCTAGAATAAAGTTATTGTCCAGATAAAGTTAGTTTTGATTGATTCACTTCCGTTGTAAAGATCATTAGTTATTAACTTAGGGGCAGCTAACACACACCGTTCTCACAGAAGACAGAAACTTTTAATGTGTTCTGGCCGTTCATTCACACAACAACAGTGTTTGGAGCTCGAGAACGCAAACTTTGAAACAGGATCCAAGGTGCAAGTTTGATTATTTTTTTGAAAAAACATTATCTCTGTGTAAACTTAAAAAATGTGAATCTGTGAAAACAGTGACGGCGTGCACATGCATATATGTGTTTATAGGTATGCGCGTTTGAATATATATGTGCGCAGGCTAACATTTAGATTTATGCATTTGGCAGACGCTTTTATCCATGATACATTCTTATCAGTTCTTGCTTTCCCTGGGAATCGAACCCATGACCTCGGCGTTGCAAGTGCCAGCGCTCTACTGTTTGAGCTACAGGAAAGCTAACCTCGGGATAAACAGAAAGACTAACATTAGCGTAGACGCTATTCTTCTTATGATGTAACGAGTACATCAGGATTTATGGGAAGTGTTCCCGGTTCTGGTTGACCTAATCTATGCAGCCTAACATTGAATTATAAAAGTCTATAATGTGTTATGTGTATGCTAGGTCAAAGAGATGTGTCTTTAGTCTAGCTTTGAACTGACAGAGTGTGTCTCGGCCTCTGTCTCCGCACCGGCGGTGGGTGATAAAGACGTGAGGTGGGAAAGGTCGACAGGAGTCGCAGATTAGCGTCACACACACACTCGGGCGTCACACACACACTCGGGCGTCTCTGCGTGTGCCAGCGGATCTGAGATGCGGTTTAATCCGGGCCTGTGTCTCGGCCAGCAGGGGGACAGCAGATGTCCTCTATAAGTGGGTCAGCTTTGTGTGGATCCATCTGGCCCTGTCATGTTGAACTCAGATGCTGGAAATATGATTTCTAGAAGGAGACCTTTGGGATGACGCCGCTCAACCGGTTTGACGAACTGGGTTGTGCAAATATACTTGGCTGAGGTTTGCTTTAGTTTTCGGTGTTGGTAAACAGGCTTCTCTTGTACCTGCTTGTCTTCACCTCCTCAAACCAGTGCATGACAGTACCAGGGCTGCCCCCTAATAGTCCACTAACCGTTAGTCGACTAAAAGACTAAGATTTTATTAGTCGGTTAGTTGCAAAAAAACTTTTTAAAAAATAATCGAAATCACAAAGGCTGGAAATCCAACCATTCGCCTATCGATCAGTTATCGCCATCAAATATGGCTAATATAACTTGAAACATGTAAGTAGCAGCAACTTTACAAGTCCACTCTCTAATGCTAACCTAGACAAATGTGCGCTATTATTAGGCGCATATCCAAGTGTTAGTGTGGAGAGTGTGTTTACTGCATGACACACACATCACTGCATTTAACTTAAAATACTTAGTCATTTTTGGTCATACAGATAAGAGTAATGCAAACTGTAAAGGGTCTACTTTTATTTCTGTAAACTCACAATAACATCAAAACGTTGTGTAAAATAATGGTGCTTTCTATCGATTCGGTCTTGAACTTGAGCGCATCACATAAATGACCTGAAACTCACAGACATCAGAAATATATCTATAGAAAGCTTGAAATGTCTACATTTGAATGAACAGATTCCAATGAAAATAAATATTCTCCGATTTCCATTTGAAATGAGTCCACCACTGCGGAGATGACGAGTGGGCATCGTCGTCTTAATCTCTGCAGACGAAAACACAGAAAACATTACCAAAAAATTATTCAAATGTTTTTTTTCATGTTATCATATATGTCCATGTGTGCGCTGATTGCACTGTGTTTTATATAGGCAATTAAAGGCACATTATTATGATTTATGGATTATTAATATAAACGCATGATTAGTCGACTAATTGCTTAAATGAACGACTACTAGTCGACTAGAGAAATCTTTAGTCAGGGCAGCCCTAGAGAGTCCTAGACCTGAACTGAGGAAACCAGCGCCAGAGACTCTCAGATCACACACAAGCTCTTACACAATCATAGTGTTTGACACAATTCATCTTTGGTGCTTTCTTTAATTACACCGTTCCCTGGAGATCGAGCGGGGTAGTTAATCAGTCAAACAAGCAGTAAAGCAATTATTGGGTCAGAATGAATACAATTCTGACATCTTTAATCACTAGGGGAGTCTGTGCCTGGAGAAAAACAGGAGAATCCACTGAGATGAAGTCATGTTGCTGTCTAACTTAATAAAGCTTGTGGATCTTCTGAGATCGTCTCTAATGTTAAACCTTTAACCTCAGGCTCCTGCGGTCAAGCATCCATGTGTTTATTCATGTTACAGCGCTGATAATGCAACAATGTTCTAGATCAGAGGTTCTCAACTGGTGGATCGCGACCCAAACATGTGGTTTAGCTGCTGTAAGACACGCCACTGTTCTGACCAGGAGAAACGCTTCCCATGAGGTCAGAGATATCAGACGGGTTGTGATCCTCAAAAACCATCATCTATAAGATAAAAGAGTGGGAAACGCTGCAGTAAACGAGTCCAGCACGGTTGAGAGGGTCTGATCTAGAAGCTTCTTCTGCTCAGGGTTTCCTCACGTGGTTCTGTGTTTTGCAGCTTCAGATCGAGCTGGATCAGGAATATCAGGACAAGTTCCGGAGGCTCCCGGTGGAAATCCAGGAGTTCGTTCAGGGTTCTGCTGCCTGTAAAGCCAAGTCGAGGAACAGCGGAGGCGGTCTTCCCGTTTCCACGGAAACGCTCTGGTCGGAGTCGGGATCTTCCGAGAAAGTGTTCGACACGACACTCTGAGCTTGAGCTTGTTCTTCATACGCCGTTGAGTTTCCCTGGTTTAATGTGCACCTTTAGAGTGACGACTGGATGACTTACTTGAACAACATAAAAAAATAATGTTTCTTTTTTTCTTACTTTTAAAACTTAGTTTTTACAAGAACTTGCTGCTTATGTGGATTTAAATATGCGTGTATGTGTAGACGAGTCTTACTGTCTGAGTGTCTTGCTGATGTTTGAGCAGTTATTTAATATGAAATGTTAGACTACTTAAGCGCACTACTTAGGGCACATCCAGACATGGCTGCCACTGTTTAGACTTTATATGAATTTGTTTCTTTTATATATATATATAACAACACATGGACATTAAAACAAGTGATTAATTTGCATGTACAAAAATGTGATGTGAAGGGAAAACAACATTTATGCATTTGGCAGACACTTTTATCCAAAGCGACTTTCACTGCGTTTAAGCTATTCTGTTAGTTCTCTGGGATACGAACCCGTGATCCCGGCGTTGCGAGCGCCATCATCTACTGTTTAATATGGAGATTCTAATGTGCCACATGGAGGAATATTTGACCATGAGCAACGGTTTATGACCCTTCTGTCAGAAGAAAAACAGTTTGGACCAAAGTAGTTTCAAGTAAAGAAGAACTGTAAAGTAACAGACTCTGTCCTTGATGTGAACGTTTCCCGATGTAAGAAGTGTGTGAAAGAGGTTTATCAATATTAGTGAAGCTCATCTGATATTATAAAGCACGAGTGCCACATGATGACAGTCTGTGCCTTCCACACATTCACCTGCTCTAATGCTCTGTTCTAATCCTGTATATATATCTCTCTCTGCCGGCACGACTGAGGAACGCTTGTGACTGCCAGTATAGCAATCAATGTTACATCATAGAAACGCTTTTCACTGGAAGATCCTCCATGTTGAAGTTTCTCCATGTTGAAGTTGCTGTATGTGAAGCTTCTTAAAAGCCTGTGGATGAAATAAATGTTGGTTCTGTGTAAAGTGTGTCGCTGTGTGTCGTTCTTCCTCATGTGTGGATGAAGTTCGCTGTAGTTTCCTCTCTCCACTGAAGGGTTTCTGGTGTTTCTGCTGTGTGTGTGTGAGTGAGTGAGTGAGTGAGTGAGTGAGTGAGTGAGTGTGTATGTGTGTGTGTGTGTGTGTGTGTGTGTGTGTGTGTGTGTGTGTGTGTGTGTGTGTGTGTGTGTGTGTGTGTGTGTGTGTGTGTGTGTGTGTGAGTGAGTGAGTGAGTGAGTGAGTGAGTGAGTGAGTCCGCTGTGGCCAGTTTTCCCCATCATCCCTGTAACAACAGTTTCCACTGCATGTTTTGTGTACGGATGCCCAGTGGTGTTCAGTGAGACACTAAAGCTCATGTGAACCAACACAGGAGTTCAGCTGGAAATATAATCAACTTAAAAATAAACACAGCAGTTTTCAGCAATAACCCAGATGTTGATCTTTAAAACTTCGATCATCATCTTCGATCATCTGCCCTACACTGGCAGACACATCAGTCAGATAATGGCGCTGATGCTCATTGGCTGCTGACAGGTTAGTGGGAGGAGTTATGTAAATATTCACTGTACTGTACAGTG
>CM038638.1:37455160-37472660 GCA_021554675.1 Leuciscus idus | reverse complement strand
ACAGTGTGATCATCAGCGCAGGGTTAGTGTGTGTGACTGAGCAGATCCGGCTCTAAACACTGTTTTCTGCCACAATTATCCATACGGGTTAATGACAAATAAAGCTTCAAAAAAGGTCTTTTTAAAAATAGACATTTTCAAAATTGATGTAATGCATATTTTCAGCAGGAAAAATGTGTTTCAATTGTTAAATAACATTCCTAATTTTATTGTGAAATCTTAGCAAAGTAACCCGTAGAGTGTCTAACACATTATTATTATTATTTAGTGGTTGTGTATTTTGTTTATATTCATTTATAATTATTGCATTCTAGTGGCCGGGTGTTTAGTATCTTTAGCATCAGATTTTACTTTTAAAGTGTAAAAATAATCATTCCAGTATTCCAGTAAATGCATTCAATACATTAAATATTCACAATCTAGGTTTCAGCCATTTATTCACTTTGACGTTTTATTTGTTGGTTTAAGTCAAGAATTTACATGGTTGTACCACATGACAATATTAATGACAGGAAATATTCTGAATAATGGATTTCTTTTTCATTTCAATTACATATAAAAAATAGGGTTAGTTCTCGTCATATTTAACGCTTTAGTTCTCGTCATATTTAACGCTTTAGTTCTCGTCATATTTAACGCTTTAGTTCTCGTCATATTTAACGCTTTAGTTCTCATCATATTTAACGCTTTAGTTCTCGTCATATTTAACGCTTTAGTTCTCATCATATTTAATGCTTTAGTTCTCATCATATTTAACGCTTTAGTTCTCATCAGTAGTCTCTTTAACTACCATGTACTAACATTTAATAATATGATACAATTTGTGTACTTTTGCACTTATTGTGTACATGCTTCACATTGTACTTATATTTACAAAATGCCTGAATTGTAAAAAAAAAATACAAAATTACATCTGTTATTTTCTGTAGTGACATCTATAATTACACTGTTGACCTTCCCTAACCGTTAGCCCCTAACCCCTAACCCCTAACCCCTAACCCTAACCGGTCCTGTGTTGCACCTCAATAGCAGCAAAACAACTTGAACAAGTACATCGTACCGAACCATTTCTTTGATTAGTTAAAGACACCTAATATAAAGAGTTATCATGACCATAATTGGAAGTGTAAACAACATTTAGAACAATAATTAAAAAATAGAATAATAATAGACAATCTTAGCTTAGTATTATTTATTAACTTAAATAACGTTTTTTATTGCATTCGTTGCAGTTGTCACCTGACTTGCAGCTAATCTCACACTGAGCAGGATGATTATATTTGGATGCCTGCATTAGCTTTCGTCTGCGCTTGAAAGTTTGACTTAGAGTTTTAAATATAAGAAGTTTTACACTGGTTGCACCAGCTGACATGGAAGTGTCCCAGCCTATTATACTATAGAGATCTGTGATCATTCACCATAGAAGAGCCATGTTTACAGGTGTGCCTCCTGACATCATCATCTCAACAGCTCCACAACTATCATTATCAAATATGAAACGTTTCAAACATAAAATTATGATTTTATTTAGAATTTCTTCTTATCAAAACACATTTTAAATAGTTTTTTTAGTCTGTTCATTTTTGCGGAGACTGCGGACGGTTGTGCCAAATAATGTCTGTTATTTAAATGTTCTGAACATGAATTAAAACTAAATATGTTTATGGGCAAATGTCCTGAATTAATCAAATCATTTTAAAAGGAAATGTTGCACTTTTGCACAGAAATATTGCCGTCAGGTCGTTGACACTGATCAGACTCGTGGTGACCGCGAAGAGCCCGCGTCAGGCTTGCGTAGCGTAAACCGATGCTCATGTTGATGAACCGATATGTGTTTATATATATATATATATATATATATATAAGATTGGTGTATTAAAGGGATAGTTCGCCCAAAAATGATATTTAGCCCATGATTTACTCACCCTCAAGCCGTTCGAGATGTATATGTCAATCTTTTTTCAGACGAACACATTTTCAGTTATTTTAGAAAATGTCTTAGATCTTTCAGTGGTTAGAATGTGAAGCAATGGGGTCCAGCTCGTTGAAGTCCGCAAATGAGCATGCATCCTTCACAAAAGTAATCCATCCGGCTCCAGGGGGATAAACGAAGGCCTTCCGAGGGTAATCCGTGCGGTTTTGTCGTAAAAATATACATATTTAAAACTTTATAAACGAAAATAACTGGCTTCCGGTCGCGGTCGACGCGCGTTCACGGAGATGGATGCTGGCATATGACGTAGGACGTAGCGTAGGAAGCGTCGTGACGTAGAACGAACGTAGAGTTTTGTTTTGCTCTGCTCTCTGGCTGCGCTGTCACGTTCGTACTACGTCACGACGCTTCTATCTCCATGAACGCGCGCCGACCGCCACCGGAAGACAGTTATTTTCGTTTATAAAGTTTTAAATATGTATATTTTTACGACAAAACCGCACGGATTACCCTCGGAAGGCCTTCGTTTATCCCCCTGGAGCCAGATGGATTACTTTTGTGAAGGATGCATGCTCATTTGCGGACTTCAACGAGCTGGACCCCATTGCTTCACATTCTAACCACTGAAAGATCTAAGACATTTTCTAAAATAACTGAAAATGTGTTCGTCTGAAAAAAGATTGACATATACATCTCGAACGGCTTGAGGGTGAGTAAATCATGGCTTAAATATCATTTTTGGGCGAACTATCCCTTTAATGCAGATTTACAGATCGCTGTCAGAAACCGTAATCTGGGGCTGATGCTCCTGTCGGCCGTTTCAACAGTCGAGGGAGAATGATGTGCTTTCCCTCATCTTTCCCGTATCGTGTTGTTGTTCTGGTGTGTGTGTATGCTGTAGGAAAGAAAGATGCACTATTATTTTTTAATTAGGCAGATGCAAACACAATGAGTCACAGGCTTCTGGCTGTTGTTGTTGATGTTTGCTTTCATTGCACTGTTTTCTGCAGTCACACACACACACACACACACACACACACACACACACACGCACACACACACTCCTGTGCTTCTGTTTCATCGGTCTCTCTGTGTGTTTGTCTTCACAGGGACCGAGATGTCGCTCGCTCCTTAAATCACTTTCCACACCGCTGGTGAGTTGTGCTCGATTCTTCCCTCTTCCGTGTGTTTTCACACACACACACACACACACACACACACACACACACACACACACACACACACACACACACACACACACACACACACACACACACACACACACGAGACACAGTGTTGCTGTAGTGTGTTGGTTTAGCCAGTAGGGTCGTAGTTCAACTATTTTAAGAATGTCCCTTAAACTGCCCGTACACGTGTAACCCATCGCATCGAGCTCGTTCTGTGATGTTGAAGCCAGTTGTTGCTCATGCGGAGGGAGATGGCGGTGTTCTTTCTCCTCATCATTACACAGAAACACTGCGAGGTTCATAAAGGGCCCCTGTTATGCTATTTTAAAGTTCCCTGATGTTGTTGTGGAGTCTCCTACAACAGGTTTACATCCATCAAAGGTCAAAAAACTGTTTCATTTTCTCATAATATACATTTGCACATCACCACATTTTCAATGACTCTCAAACGACTCGTCAGGTGAATCAATCTCTCTAAATCCCGCCTTTCCGCGATATACTCTGCTCTGATTGGCCAGACAGCTCAGTCTGTTGTAATTGGTTTACCGCATACAGCGCGTCGAAAACAAAAACGCCCGTTGCCAAAACAACGTCAGCTGTCCTGAGGCTTCCTACACCGTAAACTAAACACAGTAATGAACAATGACGTAGATTTGACCATATCAATGCGAGCACGAGTGAGGACTCAGTGTTTCTCAGTGAACCCGAACCTCCATCAGGACGTCTCCAGCAGGACTCAGTGTTTCTCAGTGAACCCGAACCTCCATCAGGACGTCTCCAGCAGGACTCAGTGTTTCTCAGTGAACCCGAACCTCCATCAGGACGACTCGAGCAGGACTCAGTGTTTCTCAGTGAACCTGAACCTCCATCAGGACGACTCGAGCAGGACTCAGTGTTTCTCAGAGAACCCGAGCCTCCATCAGGACGACTCGCGCAGGACTAAGTGTTTCTCAGTGAACCCAAACCTCCATCAGGACGACTCGAGCAGGACTCAGTGTTTTTCAGTGAACCCAAACCTCCATCAGGACGACTCGAGCAGGACTCAGTGTTTCTCAGTGACCCCGAACCTCCATCAGGACGACTCCAGGAGGACTCAGTGTTTCTCAGTGAACCCGAACCTCCATCAGGATGACTCGAGCGGGACTCAGTGTTTCTCAGTGAACCCGAACCTCCATCAGGACGACTCCAGCAGGACTCAGTGTTTCTCAGTGAACCTGAACCTCCATCAGGTTCTATACTCTACTCTACTCAGTCTGAGGAACATTATGAGATGTTGCAGCTGTAATTCCTCAGCATCAGCATTAACAAGTGCATGTCCATCAACCGATTATTTTACTAATTTATTTACTTAGTATTTTTGTAATATATTGCGGTGAACACGTGGAAACTGTATCAATAACAGTGCATGTATACAATATACATTAGCCGAGCTCTAGCGTGAATGACTGATGTAACATAAACGTTGGTAAAACAGATCTTGCTTCATGCTTAATCTTTCCTCAAAGTAGTGAGAACGACAGACGATCTGCATTAATAGACACAGTTAAAGGTAATCGTGGCCCACAGCTGATCAGCAGAAGTATTTCAGTAAGACAGTGATAACGTGAGGTAGCCAGTTAGCAGGAGACCTACACAATATACAACTCAAAACTAAGTATTTTGAACCCCATCTTTCAAGAGCAAGAGTTTGCGAATCCTGCATTGAACTCCGAGATTTGAGAAGCAGTCGTCAGTGAAATAAAGGCAACACAGCAATAGTTTAGGATTATCCTGCTGTGATACCATGGTAAAGATGAACTTTAACCTCTGATTCTTCACATGCTTGTCCTTGGACAGTGAAAACACTGGCTTTACCTTCACATTATAGAGCACAGCGTCTCCTGGACATGATGCTCTCCAGTGTCCACAGGGATCAGCTGCTGGTTTGAGGTTCGAGTTTTCCCTGGTGTCTGTGTGCGCAATAAGTGGGCGGGCAATATGCTAATGTTTCGTCTTCACGTCACAACCAAGCGGCAACCTCCCCGTCTCTCTCTTGAAACCAACACGGAAGTGAGTTAAACTGCAATTCATTGACTGGCCGCTTGCGCTGGCTGAAGAAGTGAGTCAAATCTGTATCTCCCTCATGTTAAAATTACCAACTTTACAGCAGAAAAAAACATGTTTACAGCCTGGATCTCTATGTGGCTTTGGTCTATACAGCTAATTTTGCCCTTCATGACAACTGTGAGGGGGGTGAATTTTTTTATAACTCATCCGTTTAGTTGATTAATATTTAAAGTTCTGCATAATTAAGGGTGTGTCCACTTTTGAGTGACAGGTGGATTCCCACTGATGTCAATGCTAGCCGTTTGTCTGCTGTTAGCTGCGTGCCTGCGTCACTTCACCTCAGCAAATTTTAGCTGCTGAACTTGCCATCTCTGCAGTGTTTGTGCTGTTTTCGGGATTATTTCATACACCCATTACTTCGCCCACGGCTTAGGATTCCGTCGTTGTCATCGAGTGTCGTTCGAGAGAACAACCAGCGTTGATTTCAGTTGTTTTCCTCTGTGAACTTGCACTAATGGATGTCTGACAATTTCGTTGATTTTTTTTGAGTTTTCAGGCTTGTTCGTTCTGCTCTCACGGAACAGATGGATTATAATATGCTTATGTTCCGTCAGATGAAATCCTGCAGGTGTCGTTTCTTTCTCCGTCCATGTAATAAATGCACATCCTTGAATGAGCGCAGATTTCTAGCGCATTTAACGTACTTGAACTTCATAGGTAATATATCTATGGTTTAACCCATTTGAGAGGCGGCCAAATCAGAATTTAAAATTGACTGAATAAGCTCTCTACGAACTTGACGAGCGATGCCGCGCTGACGGACCATAGACTATAAAAAAGTGTACTGACATGTAACTGTTATGCACTTAAATCACTGTCACACACACTCTCTCATATTAAGTTACTGCATAATACATTTTCAACTAGCAGAATAGTACAGAATCACGATACACAGTCTCACTTGTAGCCATGTCTTTTAACTATTATAATATTTCGAAGGGCAAAAACAGGAACTTTTAATTGGCTTTACATCATCAACTGTCACTTTAGCGCGAGGCTCTGTGCAGTCGCAGACTTGGTACTGTCAGTAGCATATAGCATTACGTTACCTCCCTGAGCTAACTCTGGTAGCCAGGCTACTCACGCCCCGCCTCTTTGCCCATTTTCTGTTATCCAGGAGTGACGCAAGGTGACGCGAGGCCAAGATGGCGACGGCCGACTCCGCCCACTTTAGGCTTCAAAAATGCTCTTCAGAAACCTACGGGTGACGTCACGGACACTACGTCCATATTTTTTTACAGTCTATGGTCACAACGAAGCGGCTTAGGACGCGTTTGAAAAACGATTAATTTCATTCACTCAGAGTCGACTCTTACTTTTGAAAGACAATAACTTTATATACGGTGCACTTCCAGATTTAACCCTTTGCAGGATGTTGTCATTCACTCAGAACTGTGTTACACACCCTAACCCTAACTAACCCTAACCCTAGCTGTTACGCACCCTAACCCTAACCCTAACCCTAGCTGTTACACACTTCATGAAAGGCCATTCTCAAAAATCCACAATAGGAGCCCTTTAAACTCTAGAAAATGAAGGACAGTGAAATGTGCATCAGGTGTGCTTTGGTTTTTTAAGTTTTTAATTAATTTATGAAGCCACTGCAAACTTTATCGTTAGATATTATATTGTTATATTATAATGCCACATTGTGTGCGGGTTATCATCTGCGCTGTAAGTAGAAAAGCCTGATAATTTCACTGCTAAACCTGTGAGTATTGTGGTGTTTCTCACTGACTCGTAAACTCCCGAGCTTCACACGCGCGTTTACAACACTGTGGAGGCGTTCATGTGCGTTCAACTCGTACATGCGATCTTTACGACGTGACCATCAGATACGGCTGACGATGTCATCAGTTCATTAACTTTCACTGATTCTCCTGTAACTCGAGCTGAGAGATGAAGACGTTCATGTTCGTCTGCTGTCGTTCCGAGATTAGAAACGCTGGGGAGAATATAGATCTGATGATTTTAATCAATTCTCTTTTTGATGAGCTGATATTGATTCTTATCCATGATGGATTTATTCAGTGCTATTTCCAGTCGACGTGAGAAGAAAACTTCACTAAACATCTGTGGCTCCTGCCATCCAATCATCAAAGTAATCTATGATACTTTTGATATGAAACAAAGTCTCCGTTTCAAATCCTGTGAGTTTCATCAGTAAATGTGTGTGTGTGTGTGTGTGTGTGTGTGTTTAATGTGTGTGTGTTTAATGTGTGTGACGGATGAACCGATCATCTCTTCCTCTTTACTACTAGTTACATCAGCAAATAAACATCAATGAACATCAGAAGGAATATTGAAAGACTCAGAACAACTTCCTGAACTCAGTCATGTCTCCATCAGTCAGTGTTTCAGCCGTCACTAACACAGCGGGAGAACAATGATGTCACGTAACGTCACATTTACCTCAGAAAAGCCTTTCAGTGAACAAACTCTACAGAAGAAGACACTCTTCTGAGACACACATGCACTAGATCACATGTTCATTATATTTTACTAGATTGCTCTTCAGTGTTTAATGTGTGTTTGAATTATAAGTTTTTATGACTCCCACAGTTTAAATGTTTGTCACAACAATGAATTGGAGTAGAAACATAATTATATCATTAGTCGAGTCAGCTTTATTTATACAGAGCTTTTAACAACACAGAGGGCCCTATTTTAACGATCTGAAACGCAAGTATCAAACGCGAAACGCAAGTAACTTTGTGGGCGGATCTTGGGCGCTGTTGCTATTATACCGGCGGGATAAATGACTCTTGCGACGCAAATCTAAAATGTGTTGGTCTGAAGTAGCTTCATTACTCATAGGTGTGGTTTGGGCGTAACGTGAAATAAACCAATCAGAGCGACATCTCACATTCCCTTTAAGAGCAGGCGTGCTTGTTCCATGGCGGTTTGCTATTATAACGGCGGATTTGCCAGACGCACACCAGGAGCGGTTCACAGCCGAGGAGACCAACGTTCTCGTCAGGGCCGTAAAACACAGAGAAGTGACACTGGGGATGGAGAAACACACCCAAATTAGCTTCAGTTAAACAGGCGTATGATAATTTGGGTAAATGTGTAAGCTAGATTTATGCCTATGTCTTCATGGACACAACAATGATTTCCCTCGTGCGGTAATATTTTTCCTTGTAATAATGTATGGTTTTCTAAAAATGAAAACTGCTGCATCTGTGTGTAGATGAGAGAAGCAAAGTGTGTGTGTTGTGCTCACGCTACATTATGGCCAAGCATGCGCCCTTAAAATAGCATCTGAATAACATGCGCAATGCGCCACTGACTTTAGACTAGGTTTCTCCTGGTCAGTGGCGGAATTGTTTTCTAAACCTGCTAAATACGTTTGCGCCGGAACACGCCTCCTCTTTTCGCTGAACCGCCCCGGGAGCGCAAATGCATTTGCTAGTTTACCGACGTGCGTCTGTGGAGGGAAAAGTCCGTTGTGCGCGGGTGAGAAATAGGAATGATACATGCGTCGCTGTACAAAGTCAATTGCGCTGGGTGCGAGATAGGGCCCAGAGTGTTTCAGAGCAGCTTTACAGAGATTACAGGAAAATAATGCAACAAAGTTTGTTTCCAGAAGAGAATAGCGTCACAGTCCAGCTTAAGTAAGTTCAGCTATGGTTCATTTGTGTTGTAAAAAAGTTATTAATTTAGTTCATTTATATATATTGAAAGAGTATAATTTGAAACTGCCTTGGGTTTAATTTAAATAGTTTATATGCTCATTTTATAATGTGTGAAAATAAACGGCAGTTATTATTATAATTATAATATTATTACAGTAATTAACTGGCCAGGTATAGTTTACAGCATTAGTTGCTATACATTTTCTTAAAAATGTAACGTTAAATATTTCCAGCTGAATCAGTGATGAGAGGAATGGAGAGTTTCAGTCACACTTTTACTGTTAATTCAATTCACATTTATTTGTATAGCGCTTTTCTCAGTACACATCATTTCATTACAGTTTACAGTGATCTGTTATCAGAGGAAACTAAGTTATGTATTTCAGAAATGTACATATACAAAATCACAGTTAGCTAAAAGTGTATTCATTTAAACAGTGTAATAATTTAATGCAGAAACAATGAGCTTGTTGAAGCAATGAATACTTGTTTGTTAACAAATGATTGACATTAATGACACTAATGAATGTGTGATCCGACCTCAGATCTCCCATCATGCACTGCTCCTGCGAGCGGTTCCTGGACGACGGATATAAATAGAGTTGAGCTATTCCTGCTCTTTCTAATCTCAGTCACGGCACAATCCACACTGCCAATTAAACCTTCCACCTTTGTGCTATAACTCAGAACGTGACTTCTGAACGCTATTATTACCCGTGTCAGCCGAGGACGCTGGTCATGTGATCGCATCCCAGCAGCCTCGGGCGGGTCACATGACCAGTGTCAGGAGATCAGGCGAGTGAATAGTACACACACTACACCTCATAGAAACACATTCTGTGTGTGTGTTCAGGCTTTAAGTCGAGTCAGCTTTATTTATACAGCGCTTTACAACACACAGTGTTTCAGAGCAGCTTTACAGAGATAACAGGAAAATAAAGTTTGTTTCCAGAAGAGAATAGCGTCACAGTCCAGCTTCAGTAAGTTCAGTGATGCTTCATTTCTGCTGTAAAAAAGTTATTAATTTAGTTCATTTATATATATAGCGGCTCTGGAGAAAAGCGTGATGTCATCATCCAGCTCAGTTCAGTTCTCATATAATGCTGTCAATGCAGGAGATCAATAATATTGTTGAATATTAAATGTCCCCGACTAAGTTAGCCAAAAGCCAAAGGCGACAGTGAAGGAACCGAAACTCCATCAGGACAGAATGGAGGAACCCTCAGGAGAACCCACTGGTTTTAGATCGTTGTTTGTTCTCGATGGTTCGTGAAGATCACAAGCGGCCCGTGTTTCATCAGTCTCGTTAGAGCTACATCCCACCATTCAGTGCTGAAATACTGTAGAGTTAGACTGGACACACGACCTTTGACCTCTGATACGGAGAGTGTGTCTCCAGTCAGTCCAGTTGTGTTTCTCTCGTGAGAATGCTTGATTATATTAGATATAATTATAAATTAGTATAATATATATTATAATATATATGATCCTCCTGATGATCTTGTATCCCGTGATTGACAGATGATGAAGGTCTCAGCATCGCTTTATTTACATAGATTTATGCAAGCGCTGATCAATAATGTTCTGGAATCTTCTGGGAAAGCATCCATGTTTCCGGTGAGGTTTATGAACGGATCGACGCTCTGGGATTATCGGATGCTTTAATCAAGAGAATATTTGTCGCCTCGCCTGATGTTACCTGAAATAACTCCCGCTTAAAGTCTAAAAATAAGCGTCACTCGTTGTGTTGATCTGCCAGACTGAGCAAGCAGAACACAGGCTTTATCAGGAGATTTAACCGGATCATTCGTGTTTTATAACGCTTTATTTTAATCTCGGACAGATTGATAATACGGAGTCGATTGGCTTCGACTCCTGAATGTTTTACTGTAAAGCCTGTCGTACATTATAGCACATATTTATATGTAGAGTTTGCCGTTATTTATGTCTCTCTGTCTGTTTTATGTAAATGAGCTCTGGTGTGATTGGTGTAGCTCACACTGAACAGGTGTGGGTGGGGCATATGCTAATGAGTTTTAGCTCTGAATGTTGCAGTGTCACAGCAAACATCATGGAACCGTGTGATTGAGCAAATTATTTTTGATAACTTACACAAAATGATGGTAATTTAAAATGCAGAATATCTTTATTTCTGACATGATACCAGATGTTTCTCACTCCGTCTGCGTGTGTGTTCCTGTTTTGCAGAAAGTGAGTGCTGTCCTCATCCGTTTGCCTGCTCTTCTTCAGCCTCGGCCTGGTAAGACTGAGTTTAACTGATTAAACCCGACTGTAACGAGCTCGTCAGACTTCATTAGCTGGGTCTGTCTTCTGTCTTCGTCAGGAGTGTGGGTGATCGGCCAATCAGACGGCAGCGCCGTAAAAGAGGATATTTAATTTAAAATGTTGAATAAATGAGATTAAATGAGTTTTGTGATGGTGTGCGTGAGTCGAGTGCTCAGTGTGTATGGGTAAGATCGCAGGGGTTTATGGGTAATGAAGGTGAATCGCTGCTCTTTGGGGATTGGTGTTGTTGTGATAAAGACGGAGCCTCAAGTGAATCCCGCTCTATAAATACACGCATACGGATCTGCAGTAAGTCATTGGGCCGAACCAGGCCTATTAAGGGCTGGCGATCCCGAGAACAGCATTGCCATGGAGACGCGTGTGTGTGTCGCCGCGAGCAACATCTGTATGTGCTGTTTGTTCGTGGAGGAAGGTTTCACTGGCCATTCAGATGAGCGAGGGTGAATGAAGCACTTTACCTGTTGACCTGAGGTGACCTTGAGCGTGACCTTGAGCATTAAACGCTCTTATATCATCCATGCAGCTCCTCAGCAGTTATTTACCCATGATCCTCTGTCCTTCTGTAAAAGGCAGTGTTCTATTTCTGTGGCTCTGGAAAATACTCTGTGTTTCTGTTCTCTTGCCTTATCTGCTGCTCTTTGCAGGACAGAATCTGTGATTTGCCTTCCTGTGAGGTACATATTTGGTCAGAGAAAATATCAGGGAATTATGGAGCGTCTCGTTCCCAGGCCGGAACAGCGGACGGTCCTGATGCTATTATTAGCGTCCGCGGCCTGATGCGCTCGTTCATCTTCCTCACGTCTGATTATCTGGGCTGATGGTGTGGTTTGAGCGACTCTCTCTCTCTCTCTCTCTCTCTCTGTCTCTGTCTCTCTCTCTCTATCTCTCTCTCTGTCTGTCTGTCTGTCTCTCTCTCTCTCTCTCTCTCTCTGTCTCTCTCTCTCGCTGTCTCTCTCTCTCTGTCTCTGTCTCTCTCTCTCTCTCTGTCTCTCTCTCTCTCTCTCTCTGTCTGTCTCTCTCTCTCTCTCTGTCTGTCTCTCTCTCTGTCTTTCTGTCTGTCTGTCTGTCTGTCTGTCTCTCTCTCTCTCTCTCTCTCTCTCTCTCTCTCTCTCTCCCTGTCTCTCTCTCTGTCTCTCTCTCTCTCTCTCTCTCTCTCTCTCTGTCTTTCTGTCTGTCTGTCTGTCTGTCTGTCTCTCTCTCTCTCTCTCTGTCTCTCTCTCTCTCTCTCTCTCTCCCTGTCTCTCTCTCTGTCTCTCTCTTCTCTCTCTCTCTCTCTCTGTCTCTCTCTCTCTCTCTCTCTCTCTCTCTCTGTCTCTCTCTCTCTCTCTGTCTCTCTCTCTCTCTCTCTCTCTCTCTCTCTGTCTCTCTCTCTCTCTCTCTCTCTCTCTCTCTCTGTCTCTCTCTCTCTCTCTCTCTCTCTCTCTCTCTGTGTGAGTTTGACCATGTTTGGTCAAATGTGCCATGGCAGAACCTGGTGATCCGCATCCATCCTGTGATTCTGCACACAATCCTCTCGCCTGTTTGATCGTGTGTGAAGATGATGTAACCTGGTCAATGTCATAATTAAACTGATTTTTAAAGTGCCCATATAATGTTTTTTAGGGTCTGCTACTACAGGTTCACGTGCATCAAGCTCAAAAACACTCTTTTCCTCATAATCTCCAATGCACATCAGCTCTTTCCTCTCAGTGTCTGAAACGCTTCCATCGAAGATTCAGTCTCTCTAAACCCCGCCTCTCTGAGAGCTGCTCTGATTGGCCAGAAACCAAACGCTCATTATCATATCTGAATCTCAGCTCTTGAAACACAGGCAGCCACGTTTCCATTACCCTTCAAATTGCGTAAATTGAAATTGAAAATTGAAAATACGGCCAATGGAAACACGTCAATTTCACAAAAAATCCCATATATCACACAAAAGTTTTTATGTTCGACTGAAGTGGTTTTTCAGGCAATTCAGAAAAGGAATATTTAGCCAAACTGCAATGGAAACAGTTTTTTGCGCATTTACAGTCAGCTGACGTCTGGACAGAAGACGAGACAGAGTTATTTATTAAACTCATAAAAGACAAAAGAATTACGGGAATACTGGATTCTAAACCGCATAGAAATGCCACATTTATCAAGAGCTTGACGCAGATCTGAGTGAGAAACAGCAGAAAACTCCTCATACGAGCCCGCTCACAGTACAAGAGTCTTTCCCTGCCAGTAATGCTGGAATAAACGCCTGCGTCTCCTTCCGTTAATAATAATGGCCAGTGCGGTGGCTGAGAAATACATAAACCTGCTAACATTCGTCACCATAATTGTTGGAATGACTTATCGCGAGAGGAAAAAATTACGTTTCAGTCGCATAACATCGGTCAATGGAAACGCCGTCATTTCGCAATATGTTTCAAAAGTTTTGCTCAAATCTGTATTGGAAACGCGGCTACTGATACGAACAGTAACGATGGCGAGAGTTTTACCGTATCAATCTCAGAAAACAGCGTCTTCTCCACATGAACAACACGAACCAAACTCTTCCAGTCTCAGATACACTACAGTGTTTGAGGGCGGAGCTAAGAGACGCTGCTCAGCCAATCAAGACCACAGTATGCAAATTAGTTACAAACCTACACAGGTTCACTCTATATTTGAAGCACTTCATTTATTCATTGTTTCAGTGTCAGCCGATCACATGTTTGGTGATTCGAGTGAATGTTGTGGAAATAGACGTGTAAAGTGTGTGAATATGAGGATATACTGTGTGTGGAAGCAGAACCAGTTGATGACAGATTTAGGAACTGACAGAGTTAAGTCAATGTTAGTTTATTATAAAGCAGTTTAAAACAACCGAGAGTCGACCAAAGTGGATATTCTATATACATATATTCTTTTGTAGAATAAAGAACGTCATACATTCAAGTCGAGTCTCCTTTATTTATACAGCGCTTTAATAACACAGAGTGTTTCACAGCAGCTTTACAGAGATAACAGGAAAATAATGCAACAAAGTTTGTTTCCAGAAGAGAATATTGTCCACAGTCCAGCTTAAGTAAGTTCAGCGATGGTTCATTTCTGCTGTAAAAAAGTTATTAATTTAGTTCATTTATATTTATATAGTGACTCTGGAGTAAAGCGTGATGTCATCGTCCAGCTCAGTTCAGTTCTCATATAATGCTGTCAATGCAGGAGATCAATAATATTGTTGAATATTAAATGTCCCCGACTGAGCGAGACAAAGCCAAGGTGACATCTGAAGATATCTATGTGGAGATCTGATAACTGTCGTGATCACTCAGGCTGTTCAACTACTAATCACTCTCCTCATAAGTGTGGATTATTATTTTTAATGTTAACGTGACAAACTAACATACAAAGAATAGAAGCGAAGACATGCTTAATTAAATTAAGCTTAACAGACAGTGTGTGTGATTGAGAGACTGTGTGGGTGAGTGGGTGAGTGTGTGTGATTGAGAGACTGTGTGGGTGAGTGTGTGTGTGTGTGTGTGTGTGTGTGTGTGTGTGATTGAGAGACTGTGTGGGTGTGTGGGTGAGTGTGTGGGTGTGTGTGTGTGATTGAGAGACTGTGTGATTGAGAGACTGTGTGATTGAGAGACTGTGTGATTGAGAGACTGTGTGGGTGAGTGTGTGTGTGTGTGTGTGTGTGTGTGTGTGTGATTGAGAGACTGTGTGGGTGTGTGGGTGAGTGTGTGGGTGTGTGTGTGTGATTGAGAGACTGTGTGATTGAGAGACTGTGTGATTGAGAGACTGTGTGATTGAGAGACTGTGTGGGTGAGTGTGTGGGTGAGTGAGTGTGTGGGTGAGTGTGTGGGTGGGTGAGTGTGTGGGTGAGTGTGTGGGTGAGTGTTTGGGTGAGTGTGTGTGTGTGATTGAGAGACTGTGTGGGTGAGTGTGTGGGTGTGTGTGATTGAGAGACTGTGTGGGTGAGTGTGTGGGTGAGTGTGTGTGTGTGTGATTGAGAGACTGTGTGTGGGTGAGTGTGTGTGTGGGGGGGATTGAGAGACTGTGGGTGTGTGTGTGTGTGTGTGGGTGTGTGGGGGGGATTGAGAGACTGTGTGTGGGTGTGTGTGTGTGTGATTGAGAGAGACTGTGTGGGTGAGTGTGTGTGTGTGATTGAGAGACTGTGTGGGTGAGTGTGTGTGTGTGATTGAGAGACTGTGGGTGAGTGTGTGTGTGTGTGTGTGTGTGTGTGTGTGTGTGTGTGTGATTGAGAGACTGTGTGGGTGAGTGTGTGTGTGTGATTGAGAGAGACTGTGTGTGTGTGTGTGTGTGTGTGTGTGTGTGTGTGTGTGTGTGTGTGTGTGATTGATAGACTGTGTGTGTGTGTGATTGAGAGACTGTGTAGGTGAGTGTGTGTGTGATTGAGAGAGACTGTGTGTGTGTGTGTGTGTGTGTGTGTATGTGATTGAGAGAGACTGTGTGTGGGTGTGTGTGTGTGTGTGTGTGTGTGTGTGATTGAGAGAGACTGTGTGTGTGTGTGTGTGTGTGTGTGTGTGTGCGTGTGTGTGTGCGTGTGTGTGTGTGTGTGTGTGTGTGTGTGTGTGTGTGTGTGTGTGTGTGTGTGTGTGTGCGTGTGTGTGTGTGTGTGTGTGTGTGTGATTGAGAGAGACTGTGTGGGTGTGTGTGTGTGTGTGTGTGATTGAGAGACTGTGTGTGGGTGTGTGTGTGTGTGTGTGTGTGTGTGTGTGTGTGTGTGTGTGTGTGTGTGTGTGTGTGTGTGATTGAGAGAGACTGTGTGTGTGTGTGTGTGTGTGTGTGTGTGTGTGTGTGTGTGTGTTGAGAACCGGTTACTGTTGTATTAGTCTGAATGTTTAACTTGACTGACAAACATTACCAGGGTGGGTTTGTTTGCACTAGTCAGGTGAGACACACACACACACACACACACACACACACACACACACTCGTTTACTCAGTTATGAAGATGGGTCGATTCCATAGAATCCATTATTTATTTATTTTTTAAACTAGTTATAAATGCCCTAACCCACACACCCTAACCCACACACACTAACCCACACACACTAACCCTAACCCTAACACTAACCCCCACACACACTAACCCCCACACACACTAACCCCCACACACACTAACCCCCACACACACTAACCCACACACACTAACCCTAACCCTAACCCACACACACTAACCCACACAGAAAACTCAGTGTTTACTTTATCTTTATTCCGGTTTATCAAACGGTCACATCTGGGACAAACAGCTCACAGTGAAACATCAAGTCAAGTCAAGTCTGCTTTATTGTCAGTTCTTCCACATGTACAGTACATACATACAGAGAATTGAAACTGCGTTACTCTCAGACCCATGGTGCATACAGATAACATTAACAGTAAAACCTAAAAATCTAAATCAAATATAAAATACAACTATCTAATAAGTAATAAAAGAAGCAGCGCAAGACACATGGCAAGTAGAGTGCAAACCAGTGAAGTGAACAAACAATGCAGATGAAAAGATTTTAGTGCAAAAAAGCTTATTCCTGTCTGATTCCGTGGAGCAATCATTTATAAATAATAATGTGTTTCATGTTATCTCAACAGTAACTGTGCAACTATGTGTCAGCTAGCTCTTGTTCAGCTAGCTAATACTGATAATGTAAGTATCTTGATGATGGATATGATTTCATGTTTGAGTGATGTGATGATTGACAGCTGATTTCAGTGATGTGTTTGATTGACAGCAGTATTCAGTGATTGAATGATTAACAGCTGTCTTCAGTGATGTGTTTGATTGACAGCTGATGTCAGTGATTGAATGATTGACAGCTGTCGTCAGTGATGTGTTTGATTGTCGTCTGCATCCAGACTCATTAATTTGAGTGTGTTTATGAAGCAGGGGCCTCTGGGTAATTTCCCTCGCTGCCGTTTAAACAGGGTAACGGGGGATTGTGCAGGATGGATAATTATCTGTTATCTAACTCACATGTACAGTGATGTGTGCGATTGACAGCTGTGTTCAGTGATGTGTTTGATTGACAGCTGTATTCAGTGACGTGTTTGATTGACAGCTGTATTCAGTGATGTGTTTGATTGACAGCTGTCTTCAGTGATGTTTGATTGACAGCTGTATTCAGTGATTTGTTTGATTGACAGCTGTATTCAGTGATGTGTTTGATTGACAGCTGTCAATGTTAATGTATGTAACTGTCTTAATGTTACTAGAAGAGCGTTTGTTCATAACTTTGAGAGAATGTTAGCTAAAGTTAGCTGTGTTAGCTAGGGCAGCAGTTAGTCAAACTGGTGAATGAGACTGGTTATATTTGTTAGCTAAAGTTAGCTGTGTTAGCTAGGGCAGCAGTTAG
>CM038638.1:37447660-37452660 GCA_021554675.1 Leuciscus idus | reverse complement strand
TATGTATATTTTTGTTTATATAATTTCTATTTATATTATTAGGCCCATTTATTCGTTTTATCCCTTTTTGTTTAGGCTATATTCCTTCTTACATAGGCCTGTAATTTGAAATAAAACATTTCAATTAGAAAAATTTTGTTGTTGCTCATTAGTTGTTTAGGAGGTAAGGCTGTGGTCTAAGCTAAAAGTGATATACATGTAGATTTTTTTCCTTTTTCGGAGCGAGCGGGGATTTGAGTGGAGCGCAAAGCAAACCTCGTTGAGCGCTGAGCGATAATGAGCGGAGCGGCCTGATGTAGCTTAGAGCGGGGGGAGCGGAGGGGTGAACAGTTCCGTGAGCGATGAGCGGAGATTCTCACCGCTCCACTCCGCTCACATGCTCTGGTTAGTAGTGCCATCCGTCATTCTCAGGCGGATCATCGCAGGTAAAGTCACCTGATGCGCGGGGTCACGTGTGTTGGGGCGCAGTGACATCATGAAGAACATCTCGTGCTCTCGTTAGTGGCCCTGCAGGACTCGGGACTCTTGATTAAAGCGGCAGATGTATCGCACAGGAGCCGGTGTGTGGAAGGAGGAAGTGTCATGGAGAGCAGTTACAGTTCAGCCAGATCCCACAGAGCAGCAGCCGGGGAAACTGTGTGCCGGCGGCCATCTTGGCTCGAGTGTTCAGCTGAAGGCTGTCTGAACTCATTAGTGTGTCGCATCGGGGCGCTTCTATTTGGACTTTGAGATTTTCACTGCCAAACTCAGAGGGGATGTTTGTAACGAATCACACCTTCATGTCAAAAGGAAGCCTAATATCTGTTGTCTATGTGAATATATAGTGAAGTGTAATTTATTCCTGTGATCAAAGCTGAATGTTCAGCATCATTACTCCAGTCTTCAGTGTCACAAGATCCTTCAGAAATCACTCTAATATAATAATTAGATGCTCAAGAAACATTTATGATTATTATCAATGTTGAAAACAGTTCATATTTGTGTGGAAACCGTGATACATTTTATTTCTCAAGATTCTTTGATGAACAGAAAGTTGTGATCTATATCGTCTATAATAATATTGTGATAGTTGTTTTAACGATGAGTGATAGTTCATTATCGAGTGTGTCCTTCTCTTCACTCAAACACACTGAGGCTCTGTTTACAGCTGGTGTTGAGAAGCGTTGTGATCGACCGGATCACAGGTGGACTGTGGTAAATACTGGTGTAAACGGTCTAAAACGTTTTGAGCTTGTCTATTTTCAAGCTATTTTTTTTGTCTCGTGGGTTTGACTAGTGCGCTTGTGCATTTAGAGCGCACAATTTCACTGTGATTTAATCTATTCTAATGCATTTATAATGCCAAAATACCTCTGTCTGTCTTTTATATTTAAATCATTTAATATAGTTAATCAATATCACTCAAAGAGTGCCTTTTTCTCCAAATATCTGCATAATTACAAATGTGCGATTGATTTTATACAACAGTTCAATAAACAAGAAGTTAATATTAAAGTGACGTCTATCTCGCAAACAAAGACACAGGAGTGTTGTGTGTCTCTGAGCAACAATGCAGTGTGTCATTACTGAATGAACGAATCATTAGAATTAATGATTCAATGACTCACTCATTAACAGTGACTCGCTGCCACCTACTGGCGGATTTAATTTCACATTTAAAGTATCTTTTATTTTTAAGCATTAGAACATTATTTCTGTGTGTGTAAGTGCAGGTCAAATGCATTCATGATCTGCATTAAACAGTGTGTGTGAAAGCATCAGATGTAGCTTCTGTGTTTCCTCTGCAGCGCAAAGATCAATGTTATTGATACTGGCAACAGCCCTATAGTGTCTTATTATTCTAATTGAATGAATTGATTAAATATAATGTACATTGATAATAATCATAAATGTTTCTTGAGCATATTAGACTGCCGTTATTGGTTGCTCTGAGCTGTAGTATTAGAGATGATTCAGTTCCTCTCTGCTGTGTTTCTGAATGCAGCGCTGAATCTATTTTCAGACCGTCAGACTCTTCAAACGCACTACACACACTTCTGCAGTGTCAGGTGATGTCGGCTTTGACTAGCACAAACGCTGTTAGCATCACACTGTGACATGATGATGATGATGCTGGTTGGTGACAGTAGCTGCAATGATTGATGAGATGATTATGAAACGATCATATCAGTCGCTCTGGTGATGATCCTGTTAAATACTGTTGGCTTCTGTCACACACACACACACCTGTCACATGTTTTATGACGTGTGTTTGTCTGTCCAGAATAACGCTCATCCTCTGCTGTGTTTTTCAGGACCCCTTCGTCTTCGAGCCCGGCTGCCATTTTAAAGTCGACGAGTTCGGCTTCTTCCTCACATGGAAAAGTGAAGGAAAGGTGCGATTTATCTGTTCACACAAATCACACACACCAGTGCCATTAAATCACTGCGTGTTTCCTCAGATCTCCATCGTTTCTGTTCAGACTTTGAGATCATGTGTTTTAAAATAAAATTGTATGCTCATAAATGTATATGATCGACTTTGTCTTGACTTGATGCTTATATAGTCCGTCACTGACATTCAGTTTAAACTATTTCTAAAAGAAAAGAGTCTGTCAGCAGAACTTTGCCTTGATGAAATGTGTATTATTATTAATCTGTGCCGATGAGCGCTGATGAACCGTAACCGCAGTGTGTGTGTGTGTGTTCTAGGAAGGGCAGCTGCTGGAATGTTCTCTGATCAACAGCATTCGTCCCGCAGTCGTGCCGAAGGTAAAGACTTCTGATTCTTGACTGATTGAAGTGAATCCTGCAAACAAACACTGAATCGTTCAGATGAGTTGATCATGATTCGTTGCTGATGGGATAAAACTCGGATATAGTTACACTCTTGAAAGTGTCTGACATACTAAAGAATTTAGTTAAGTTAGTTAGTTAGTCTCCCGTGAACTTTAGTCAGAGTTAGGGTTATTGTGATGAAGATGGGGCATTATGGGATTGACAGTACAGATGATGTTCAGATATTCTAGAGTTCTAAAACATCATTAAAAATCCCTTATGTTTCAAGAATATTGTGCTAAAATTCCCATTAAGTTACAAACTTTATTTCTAAATGTACTCTGAACATTCAAAACGGCCAGTTCCCTAGCGATACTGTTTACTTGTAAGTGACGCTTTGGGAAAACTCCTTTTACCGAGGGAGTTGTGAACGCGCACGGTGAACGATAATGATTAATAGAATGACAAGAGGGCAAGGTGAATGCCTCAGTGAGAGCGGAGCACATGGTGATCTGTCAAAACAAAACCATGTGCACTAAGACAACAAGGACACACAAACCACAAACTGCTTGCTGGCGCCAGCGGAAGTCCTCCACCAACATCTGATCCAAGATGTCCCGAGACGGAATCCAGCTCCTCTCCTCCGGACCATAGCCCTCCCAGTCCACCAGATACTGGAAGCCCCAGCCCCGGCATCTGACCAAGACTATGAGGAAAAATGACCCTAATAACCACCAAACTTAGAACCTTGTCGATTCGGTATGGGCCATTGAACCTTGGAGCCAATTTACGAGAGGCTACTCTGAAAGGCAGGTTCTTGGTAGACAAACCACACACATAGCGAAGTGGGGAGATCCAATGTCGATTGGCTACTGCCTTGGTTCGTCTAGAAGTCCGGGCCAGGACCCCCCCAGCTCTCCTCCAGGGACCACAGCGCCGGGTTCCTGTGAAGGAAACGGGTTTAGACAGAGTTAGACACTTCCACCCCTCGACTGGCCTCCTCCTCTCTCCTCTCGATGTCCCAGGAGAGGGACTCTATCACCACCCCCTTAGGAAGGATGGCTTCGACCGGCCTCCTCTTGCCTCTTGATGTCCCAGGAGAGGGACCCTACCACCACCCCCTTAGGAAGGATGGCTTCGACCGGCCTCCTCTCTCCTCTCGATGTCCCAGGAGAGGGACCCTACCACCACCCCCTTAGGAAGGATGGCTTCGACCGGCCTCCTCTCTCCTCTCGATGTCCCAGGAGAGGGACTCTATCACCACCCCCTTAGGAAGGATGGCTTCGACCGGCGCCTTCTCACCGGGACCCTTGAACAGACCAGAGATGGTATTGGGCTTAACATTCTTTGACCCCGGACAAGTCCGAAAGAGTGAAGTTAAACTGGCCAAAGAAGAGTGCCCATCAAGCCTGGCGTGAGCTCAACCTCCTGGCTGAACGGACGTACTTGGGGTTCTTATGATCCGTCCAGACCAAGAAGGGCTGCGCTTCCCCTCCAGCCAACTCACCCAAGGCCATCCTGACTGCCAACAGCTTGAGCCTGGAAACAGGACACAAACCTGATTAAACTTGACAAGACTAGCGTAACAAAAGTGTAAGTGTACATGCATAACAATCTGGCACAAGACAGTGAACACACAAGGAATAAATAGCGGAGATAATGAGAAAGGCTAACCGATGGCAGGTGAGCACAGTGAATGATGATGATTAATAAAATGAGAAGAGGGCGAGGTGAATGCTACAATGACAGCGGAGCACATGGCGATCTGTCCAAACAAAACCATGTGCACTAAGACAACAAGGACACACAAACCACAAACTGCTTGCTGGCGCCAGCGGAAGTCCTCCACCAACATCTGATCCAAGATGTCCCGAGACGGAATCCAGCTCCTCTCCTCCGGACCATAGCCCTCCCAGTCCACCAGATACTGGAAGCCCCAGCCCCGGCATCTAACCAAGACTATGAGGAAAAATGACCCTAATAACCACCGAACTCAGAACCTTGGTGATTCGGTATGGGCCATTGAACCTTGGAGCCAATTTACGAGAGGCTACTCTGAAAGGCAGGTCCTTGGTAGACAAACCACACACATAGCGAAGTGGGGAGATCCAATGTCGATTGGCTACTGCCTTGATTCGTCTAGAAGTCCGGGCCAGGACCCCCCCAGCTCTCCTCCAGGGACCGCAGCGCCGGGCTCCTGTGAAGGAAACGGGTTTAGACAGAGTTAGACACTTCCACCCCTC
>CM038638.1:37432660-37442660 GCA_021554675.1 Leuciscus idus | reverse complement strand
GTAATACGGTAATATTGTGATTCGTGAATCAAAGTGAGTCAGTGAAACGAGTCATTTGTTGTACATCCACTCCAGTTGGTCAAACTGACTCTTATTCCATCTTGATGTTGATGTCCTTTATTAATGTTATTAATATTAGGATTAATGTTTCATGTCACAGATCTGATAGTGATATAATGGTTTGATGTGACTCCTGATTCATCGTCTTTAACGTCTCCTTGTTTATGATTGCAGAAGTGGATGGAAGGCCTGAAATCCGTGATTCACAACTTCAAGGCCAATAACGTGTGTCCGATGACGTGCCTGAAGAAACAGTGAGTAGATCCACGAGAGACTCGAACCACACAGATGTATGAGCTCATACAGTGCAAACAATGATGATCTTCCTCACTGCCTACGTTTACATGCAACCTAAAAATCCGTTAGTAATGGGACTGACGGCTCAATCGCACTGAAAAGCCTTCATGTAAAACACCTTAAACGATCCGATTGAAGTTTCGATCGGATTGAAAGGGCCGGTTTATTCCTTTTCTAATCCGATCGAGAGAACATGTAAACACTTGATCGGATTGAAAACCGAAACTGGAAGGACTGCGCATGTGCGATGACGTAGAAATAGCGTAATGTGTAGAAATAGCGTAATGACGTAGAAATAGCGTAATGATGTAGAAATAGCGTAATGACATTTGAATAGCGTAATGATGTAGAAATAGCGTAATGACATTTGAGTAGCGTAATGACGTAGAAATAGCGTAATGTGTAGAAATAGCGTAATGATGTAGAAATAGCGTAATGACATTTGAATAGCGTAATGATGTAGAAATAGCGTAATGACGTAGAAATAGCGTAATGATGTAGAAATAGCGTAATGACGTAGAAATAGCGTAATGACGTAGAAATAGCGTAATGACGTAGAAATAGCATAATGACATTTGAATAGCGTAATGATGTAGAAATAGCGTGATGACGTAGAAATAGCGTAATGATGTAGAAATAGCGTAATGACATTTGAATAGCGTAATGATGTAGAAATAGCGTGATGACGTAGAAATAGCGTAATGATGTAGAAATAGCGTAATGACATTTGAATAGCGTAATGATGTAGAAATAGCGTAATGACGTCGAAATAGCGTAATGATGTAGAAATAGCGTAATGATGTAAAAATAGCGTAATGACATTTGAATAGCGTAATGTCGTAGAAATAGCATAATGACATTTGAATAACGTAATGATGTAGAAATAGCGTAATGACGTAGAAATAGCGTAATGACATTTGAATAGCGTAATGACGTAGAAATAGCGTAATGATGTAGAAATAGCGTAATGTAGAAATAGTGTAATGATGTAGAAATAGCGTAATGATGTAGAAATAGCGTGATGACGTAGAAATAGCATGATGACGTAGAAATAGCATAATGATGTAGAAATAGCGTAATGATGTAGAAATAGCGTAATGATGTAGAAATAGCGTAATGTGTAGAAATAGCGTAATGATGTAGAAATAGCGTAATGACATTTGAATAGCGTAATGATGTAGAAATAGCGGAATGACATTTGAATAGCGTAATGACATTTGAATAGCGTAATGACGTAGAAATAGCGTAATGATGTAGAAATAGCGTAATGTGTCGAAATAGCATAATGATGTAGAAATAGCGGAATGACATTTGAATAGCGTAATGACATTTGAATAGCGTAATGACGTAGAAATAGCGTAATGATGTAGAAATAGCGTAATGACGTAGAAATAGCGTAATGACGTAGAAATAGCGTAATGACGTAGAAATAGTGTAATGGTGTAGAAATAGCGTAATGACGTAGAAATAGCGTAATGACGTTTGAATAGCGTAATGATGTAGAAATAGTGTAATGGTGTAGAAATAGTGTAATGACGTAGAAATAGTGTAATGACGTAGAAATAGCGTAATGATGTAGAAATAGTGTAATGACGTAGAAATAGCGTAATGATGTAGAAATAGCGTAATGATGTAGAAATAGCGTAATGACGTTTGAATAGCGTAATGATGTAGAAATAGCGTAATGGTGTAGAAATAGCGTAATGACGTTTGAATAGAGTAATGACGTAGAAATAGTGTAATGACGTAGAAATAGCGTAATGATGTAGAAATAGCGTAATGACGTAGAAATAGCGTAATGATGTAGAAATAGCGTAATGACGTAGAAATAGCGTAATGACGTAGAAATAGCGTAATGACATTTGAATAGCGTAATGATGTAGAAATAACGTAATGACATTTGAATAGCGTAATGATGTAGAAATAGTGTAATGACAGAAATAGCGTAATGACATTTGAATAGCGTAATGGTGTAGAAATAGCGTAATGACGTAGAAATAGCGTAATGACATTTGAATAGTGTAATGACGTAGAAATTGTGTAATGACGTAGAAATTGTGTAATGACGTAGAAATTGTGTAATGACGTTGAAATAGTGTAATGACGTTGAAATAGTGTAATGACGTAGAAATAGTGTAATGACGTAGAAATAGTGTAATGACGTAGAAATAGTGTAATGACGTAGAAATAGCATAATGACGTAGAAATAGTGTAATGACGTAGAAATAGCGTAATGACGTAGAAATAGCGTAATGAGAAAAATAAAGCAGACGTGGGAGCTGATAGCACACATTATTAACGGTTCTTTTATACCAGGAAAGCCTGCTATATTCATAAATGCATTTTTTTGAGCCTACAAGGTAGGAATGTCCAGTGGAAACTAAATGAACTGCGACACAATAAGAGGCTCTGAATGCTGTAATTGTGTGTGTGTGATCTGCGTACAGAAGGCTGGGACAGACCCAGATCATCACTGCTGCATTCTTGCATTTTCCCAGTTGCCAAATATCTTAATGTAGTGATTACTTTAATTTCTGGTGCTATGGCATTCCTGCGCTGTGTCGGAGATGTTAGCGTGTCTCTTATAAGATCAGTCACAAACATGATCCCTGCACGATCTAATCTATAGCGTGTTATTAACTCACTGTCATCCATTGTCTGCAAAACGTTTCTTCTCCTTCGTCTTTCTGCCATTTTCTCCTCTTCTAAAGAAACTCTTCAGCCTCTTAAAAGTCCTCGTCTGTACTCCTAACACTTTTGACCTTAAGACCTCTTTTAAGGGTTAAGTTGCTTTCTGAATTACTTTTTTCTTTACTAGGATTTTTATTTCATTTTAAGAGTAAACGCCCACATTTCTAAGAATTTTCTTAGAATTTTGTCACTAGGAGCTACTCTTTGCATTAAGATCTTTTATCAATACGGGCCCTAATCTTTTTCCGAGCATGAGTGTAAGACCAAAAATTGATGAAGAGGACTTTCAAATCAATCAAAACTAACTTTAGATCTGCTGTAAAGCCTAAACAATCTCTGTTACTGTAATCTCCTATTATCACTGTAAAGCTGCGGTGAAACATCTATATTGTTAAAGCGCTGTATAAATGGAGACTTGACTTGACTTTCAGGTGTTATCTTGGATTTTTTAAAATGATGTTCGTTTTACTGTTTTTAATTCTATTGGAGGAAAAAGTGTTTATACTTTTTGAGTTAAAATGTTGAATAAAGAAAAACGTAAAAATAGGATAGATACACCTTGGAGAAAATATTTAGGAGTAAAAGATGAAGAAATACAAAAAGGGGCTGGAGATATTAAATGGAGAATATTGCAAGGTATTATCGCTGTTAAAGCTTTTGTGTCCATTTTGAATTCTGAAATTGTCCTTTTTGTAATTGTAGAGAAACAATCATCATATGTCATTACGCTATTCCAACGTCATTCCGCTGTTCCAACGTCATTCCGCTGTTCCAACGTCATTCCGCTATTCCAACGTCATTCCGCTATTCCAACGTCATTCCGCTATTCCAACGTCATTCCGCTATTCCAACGTCATTACGCTATTTCTACGTCATTACGCTATTTCAACGTCATTACGCTATTTCTACGTCATTACGATATTTCAACGTCATTACACTATTTCTACGCCATTGTGCTATTTCTACGTCATTACACTATTCCAACGTCATTACGCTATTTCTACGTCATTACGCTATTTCAACGTCATTACGCTATTTCTACATCATTACGCTATTTCAACGTCATTACACTATTCCAACGTCATTACGCTATTTCTACGTCATTACGCTATTTCAACGTCATTACGCTATTTCAACGTCATTACGCTATTTCAACGTCATTACGCTATTTCTACATCATTACGCTATTCCAACGTCATTACGCTGTTCCAACGTCATTACGCTGTTCCAACGTCATTACGCTATTCCAACGTCATTCCGCTATTCCAACGTCATTACGCTATTCCAACGTCATTACGCTGTTTCTACGTCATTACGCTATTTCAACATCATTACGCTATTTCTACATCATTACGCTATTTCAACGTCGTTACGCTATTCCAACGTCATTACGCTATTTCTACGTCATTACGCTATTTCAACGTCATTACGCTATTTCAACGCCATTGTGCTATTTCTACGTCATTGCACTATTTCTACGTCATTACGCTATTTTCTACATCATTACGCGATTTCTACGTCATTACGCTATTTCTACGTCATTACGCTATTTCTACGTCATTACGCTATTTCAACATCATTACGCTATTTCAACGTCATTACACTATTTCTACGTCATTACGCTATTTCTACGTCATTACGCTATTTCAACATCATTACGCTATTTCAACGTCATTACACTATTCCAACGTCATTACGCTATTTCAACGTCATTACGTCATTTCTACGCCATTGTGCTATTTCAACGTCATTGCGCTATTTCAACGTCATTACGCTATTCCAACGCCATTACGCTATTCCAACATCATTACGCTGTTTCTACGTCATTACGCTATTTCAACGTCATTACGCTATTTCTACGTCATTACACTATTTCTACATCATTACGCTATTTCATCATCATTACACTATTCCAACGTCATTGCGCTATTTCAACGTCATGACGCTATTTCAACGTCATTACGTTATTTCACCGTCATTACGCTATTTCAACGTCATTACGTCATTTCTACGCCATTGCGCTATTTCAACGTCATTACGCTATTTCTACGTCATTACACAATTTCTACGCCATTGTGCTATTTCAACGTCATTACGCTATTTCTACGTCATTGCACTATTTCTACGTCATTACGCTATTTTCTACATCATTACGCGATTTCTACGTCATTACGCTATTTCTACGTCATTACGCTATTTTCTACATCATTACGCGATTTCTATGTCATTACGCTATTTCTACGTCATTTATAAATAAATGTCTCTCTCTCTGTCTAGTTGGATGAGACTCTCCTTCGTGACGAACGTCAGTGGGAAGATCCCGGTTCGAGGGTGAGTGTGTGATTTTTCTCCGTCGTCTCTGTGTTCTGGAGTGTTTTATCTGACGGGTCTCGTCTATCGCAGCATCACTCGGACCTTCGGCTCGGGGAAAACGGAGAAGGGAATCTTCCAGGCGCTGAAGGAACTCGGTCTGCCCAGCGGGAAGGTCAGAGGTCATCCTATCAGATCTCTCGCTTGATGAGTAAATGATCATTGTGTGCGAGAAATAAATAAATCAGACGATTACAGTAAATAAATAAATACATAAATAAAAAAGACAATTATAATAAATAAAAAGAATTAAAAGACAAATTTGTAAATAAGGGAATTAAATAAATAAATAATATTAGATTAACTTTTATTTTATTCATTTATTAATTAAAAACGTATTTTAAAGTTAAAAATGTATTATTTAATAAATAATATTGAAGTTCAGTAAAAAATTAATGAATAAATAGATTAAATAAATAAATCGATAGAAAAAAATAGATTAAAATACAAATTTATAAATAAATTAGTCAAATAAATAAATAATAAATATTTCAATAAAATGTTTTAATAAATGAATAAAATAAATAATAAAAATAGATTAAAATGAATGATAAAAGTTCAAATAAAAATAAACGAATAAATAGATTTAGATTAGATAACTAATTTATAACTAATTTAAATAAATAAATAGAAAAGAAAAATATACAAATAAATAAAAAATATTAAAATACAAAGTTAAATAAAAAATAAATAGATTTCAAATAAACAAATAAATAAAAAGACGGTACAATAGAATGAGTAGATTAAAAAAAAAACGACATATTTTCCAAATAATATTGTACACATTTATAATATTTTTTTTTCACTGTATAGATTTGGTCTTTAGCCTTAAAAATGAATCGTTGCCTTGTATATGATCATATATTAGGGTCCGTGGATCTAAAAGACATCTAAAAACTCTTGAAAAACTAGTTTAATCTGAATACTATTGAAAGAGCCTGCCAGTTCAATAAAACAAAACCAATATATTTGAGATGATTTCCAGCTGCTGTTTAACCTGCTGATTGTCTTGTGTCCTCCAGAACGATGAGATCGAGCACTCGGCCTTCACCTTCGACATCTTCTACGCCCTCACACAGAAGATCTGCCCTCGCACAGACATCGAGGAGCTCTTCAAGAAGATGTAGGTCCCCAGCGCTAACACCCGTGCGGTTAACTAGTGGTTAACTAGCCTACAGAGTGATGATGGACAGCAGCACTAACTACAGGAGAGCGACTCTAATGCTTCAGCAGTTCAACATTAACCTGTGTTTCACTAACTGAGTGTCTGTGGAGCGTTAGACAGGAGTCATTCTGATGCTTGACATGTCTAACTCTCTCTCTCTCTCTCTCTCTCTCTCTCTCTCTCTCTCTCTCTCTCTCTAATGGTTTTGTTTGTGTTGTAACCAAACCAAATCTCTTCTGCTCAATTTCTTTGCAGCAACGGAGACAAAAGTGATTATTTAACCGTAGAGCAGTTAGTCAGCTTTCTGAATGAAGTAAGCTCTTTATTATTTATTAACTGTGTGTGTGTGTGTGTGTGTGTGTGTGTGTGTGTGTGTGTGTGAGAGAGAGAGAGGGAGGGAGTGAGAGGGAGTTTGAGTGTGAGTGTATGTGAGAATGTGAGGGTAAGAGTGTGAGAGAGTGAGATTGAGAGTGAGAGAGTGAGAGTGAGAGTGAGTGTGAGTGTGAGTGTGAGTGTGAGAGTGAGAGTGAGTGTGAGAGTGAGTGAGTGTGAGAGTGAGTGTGAGAGTGAGTGAGTGAGTGTGAGAGTGAGTGTGAGAGTGAGTGTGAGAGTGAGTGTGAGAGTGAGAGTGAGAGTGAGTGTGAGAGTGAGTGTGAGATTGAGTGAGTGTGAGAGTGAGAGTGAGAGTGAGTGTGAGAGTGAGTGTGAGAGTGAGTGTGAGAGTGAGTGTGAGAGTGAGTGTGAGAGTGAGTGTGAGAGTGAGTGTGAGAGTGAGTGTGAGAGTGAGTGTGAGAGTGAGTGTGAGAGTGAGAGTGAGTGTGAGTGTGAGAGTGAGATTGTGAGAGTGAGAGTGTGAGTGTGAGAGAGTGAGAGTGAGATTGAGAGAGATTGTGAGAAAGTGAGTGTGAGAGAGTGAGTGTGAGATTGAGTGTGAGAGTGAGAGTGAGAGTGAGAGTGAGAGTGAGTGAGTGTGAGAGTGAGAGTGAGAGTGAGAGTGAGTGTGAGAGTGAGTGTGAGAGTGAGTGTGAGAGTGAGTGTGAGAGTGAGTGTGAGAGTGAGTGTGAGAGTGAGTGTGAGAGTGAGTGTGAGAGTGAGAGTGAGAGTGAGTGTGAGAGTGAGAGTGAGTGTGAGTGTGAGAGTGAGATTGTGAGAGTGAGAGTGAGAGTGTGAGTGTGAGAGAGTGAGAGTGAGATTGAGAGAGAAAGTGAGTGTGAGAGAGTGTGAGAGTGAGTGTGAGAGTGAGTGTGAGAGTGAGTGTGAGAGTGAGAGTGAGAGTGAGTGTGAGTGTGAGAGTGAGTGTGAGAGTGAGTGTGAGAGTGAGTGTGAGTGTGAGAGTGAGAGTGAGAGTGAGAGTGAGAGTGAGAGTGAGTGTGAGAGTGAGTGTGAGAGTGAGTGTGAGAGTGAGAGTGAGTGTGAGAGTGAGATTGTGAGAGTGAGAGTGTGAGAGTGAGATTGTGAGAGTGAGAGTGTGAGAGTGAGATTGTGAGAGTGAGAGTGTGAGTGTGAGAGAGTGAGAGTGAGATTGAGAGAGATTGTGAGAAAGTGAGTGTGAGAGAGTGTGAGTGTGAGTGAGAGTGAGTGTGAGATTGAGAGAGATTGTGAGATTGTGAGAGTGTGAGAGTGAGAGTGAGTGTGAGAGTGAGTGTGAGAGTGAGTGTGAGAGTGAGTGTGAGAGTGAGTGTGAGAGTGAGTGTGAGAGTGAGTGTGAGAGTGAGAGTGAGTGTGAGAGTGAGTGTGAGAGTGAGATTGTGAGAGTGAGAGTGAGAGTGTGAGTGTGAGAGAGTGAGTGTGAGAGAGTGAGATTGAGAGAGATTGTGAGAAAGTGAGTGTGAGAGAGTGTGAGAGTGTGAGTGTGAGTGAGAGTGAGATTGAGAGAGAGTGAGTGTGAGTGTGAGAGTGTGAGAGTGAGAGTGAGTGTGAGAGTGTGAGTGTGTGAGATTGAGAGAGATTGTGAGAAAGTGTGAGAGTGAGTGTGAGAGTGAGTGTGAGAGTGAGTGTGAGAGTGAGTGTGAGTGTGAGAGTGAGTGTGAGAGTGAGTGTGAGAGTGAGTGTGAGAGTGAGTGTGAGAGTGAGTGTGAGAGTGAGTGTGAGAGTGAGTGTGAGAGTGAGTGTGAGAGTGAGTGTGAGAGTGAGTGTGAGAGTGAGTGTGAGAGTGAGTGTGAGAGTGAGTGTGAGAGAGTGAGTGTGAGAGTGAGTGTGAGAGTGAGTGTGAGAGTGAGTGTGAGAGTGAGTGTGAGAGTGAGTGTGAGAGTGAGTGTGAGTGTGAGAGTGAGGTGGTGAGTGTGAGGTGGTGAGGTTGTGAGTGTGAGAGTGAGTGATTGTGAGTGTGAGTGAGAGTGTGTGTGTGTGTGTGCATGTCGCTCTGCTGTCTGTCTGTGATGATGGTCCTGCTTCCGTGTATCTGTGTTTGCAAACGCACGTGTGTGTGTGCGTGTGTGTGTGTGTCACGCTTCGCACGGGTCCGAGTGTCTCGCTGTGGTTCGTTCTGGTGTTTTGTTGTGCTTATGTGGCGTTTGCTGCAGTTACACACACACTTGATCACTGAATGCACACACTGTTTGTGAACTGTAGTGTCAGTTAGTGATGTCATCAGAAACGATGAACTGATACTCATCTGTTCTCCGTCCGTCTGCTTTAACAGTGATTTTCAGTGGAGACACACTGAGTTTTATGTGTCTCGTAAGGATAAAAACTGCATCTGATTTCTGACACACGGCTGTATTTTCATGAGTATCTCTGAGAACGAACTCTTCTTCGATGAAGATGTTTGTTTTCCCTGCAGAACCAGCGGGACCCTCGACTCAATGAGATCCTCTTCCCGTTTTATGAAGCCAAACGAGTCACGCAGATCATCGAGAAGTACGAGAGAGATGCTGACTTAAGAAAGAAAGGTAAATGGAGACGAGATGAGTATGTGATAAAGGACTGAAGCGCTGCTGCTCTCTAGTGGCCGGTCAGCGTCGACACACACTCTCATAAACACACCAGTGCTCAGTTTACACAGAATCTCTTCTGCTCTGCATTTATTTGATCAAAAATACAGCAAAAACAGTGAAATATTATTCTAATGTAAATCAGCGTTTTTCTATGTGAATATATAGTAAAGTGTAATTTATTCCTGTGATCAAAGCTGAATTTTCAGCATCATTACTCCAGTCTTCAGTGTCACATGATCCTTCAGAAATCACTCTAATATGATGATTAGATGCTCAAGAAACATTTATGATTATTATCAGTGATGAAAATGTTTTGTGGAAACTGTGATACATTTTATTTTCAGGATTCTTTGATGAATAGAAAGTTCAAAAGAACAGTGTTTATTTGAAATAAAGTCTTTTGTAACGTTATAAATGTGACACTGAAGACTGGAGTAATGATGCTGAAAATTCAGCTTTGATCACAGGAATAAATTACACT
>CM038638.1:37387660-37427660 GCA_021554675.1 Leuciscus idus | reverse complement strand
GTAGTATATCAGTATAGTAGTATATCAGTATAGTAGTATATCAGTATAGTAGTATATCAGTATAGTAGTATATCAGTATAGTAGTATATCAGTATAGTAGTATATCAGTATAGTTGTATATCAGTATATCAGTATAGTAGTATATCAGTATAGTAGTATATCAGTATATCAGTATAGTTGTATATCAGTGTAGTAGTATATCAGTATAGTAGTATAGTAGTATATCAGTATAGTAGTATATCAGTATAATAATAAAGTAGTATATCAGTATAGTAATTTATCAGTATTCAGTATATCAGTATAGTAGTATATCAGTATAATAGTATATCAGTATAGTAGTATAGTAGTATATCAGTATATCAGTATAGTAGTATATCAGTATAATAATAAAGTAGTATATCAGTATAGTAATTTATCAGTATAGTAGTATATCAGTATAGTAGTATATCAGTATATCAGTATAGTAGTATATCAGTATAATAGTATATCAGTATAGTAGTATATCAGTATAGTAGTATATCAGTATAGTAGTATTGTAGTATATCAGTATAGTAGTATATCAGTATATCAGTATAGTAGTATATCAGTATAGTAGTATATCAGTATAGTAGTATATCAGTATAGTAGTATATCAGCATATCAGTATATCAGTATAGTAGTATAGTAGTATATCAGTATAGTAGTATATCAGTATAATAATAAAGTAGTATATCAGTATAGTAATTTATCAGTATTCAGTATATCAGTATAGTAGTATATCAGTATAATAGTATATCAGTATAGTAGTATATCAGTATATCAGTATATCAGTATAGTAGTATATCAGTATAATAATAAAGTAGTATATCAGTATAGTAATTTATCAGTATTCAGTATATCAGTATAGTAGTATATCAGTATAGTAGTATAGTAGTATATAAGTATAGTAGTATATCAGTATAGTAGTATATCAGTAGAATAGTATAGTAGTAAATCAGTATAGTAGTTTATCAGTATTCAGTATATCACTATAGTAGTATATCAGTATAATAGTATATCAGTATAATAGTATAGTAGTATATCAGTATAGTAGTATATCAGTATAGTATTATAGTATATCAGTATAGTAGTATATCAGTATAGTAGTATACTCAGTATTCAGTATATCAGTATAGTAGTATATCAGTATAATGGTATAGTAGTATATCAGTATAGTAGTATATCAGTATGTTAGTATATCAGTATAGTAGTATAATAGTATATCAGTATAGTAGTATAGTAGTATGTCAGTATAGTAGTATGTCAGTATAGTAGTATATCAGTATAATAGTATAGTAGTATATCAGTATATCAGTATAGTAGTATATCAGTATGTTAGTATATCAGTATAGTAGTATAATAGTATCGTAGTATAGTAGTATATCAGTATAGTAGTATAGTTGTATATCAGTATAGTTGTATATCAGTATAGTAGTATAGTAGTATATCGGTATAGTAGTATATCAGTATAGTAGTATATGAGTATAGTTGTATGACTAGTAACCAAAAGTCCAAATCATAGTCTCTGCTGCACCAATTTAACTGATATAAATACTAGTGTAGAACATTGCATAGAAACCGTGTCTATTCCTCGTTTAGTGAGATCAAATAATAAATCTACTGCAGGATCTAGGAAAAATCTAATTGTTATTAAAACAGAAAATGTTGCTATTAGTAAACAAAAACTATTTCTAAAGCTAGGTCTTCTAAACATTAGATCACTCACACCTAAGGCAGTTATTGTAAATGAAATAGTCACAGATAATAGCTTCGATGTACTTTGCCTTACTGAAACCTGGCTTAAACCAAATGATTATTTCGGTATTAATGAGTCTACTCCTCCTGGATACTGTTATAAGCATGAGCCCCGTCTGATTGGTCGTGGCGGCGGTGTTGCAACCATTTATAGAGATATTCTCAATGTTACTCAGAAAACGGGTTATAAGTTTATTTCATTTGAAGTACTTGTACTAAATGTTACGCTCTTAGATGTTAGAAAAACATCCCTATTATCTCTAGCCTTGGCTACCGTATATAGACCGCCAGGGCCTTACGCTGATTTCCTAAAAGAGTTTGCAGATTTTCTCTCAGACCTATTAGTCAATGTCGATAAAGCATTAATTGTTGGAGATTTTAACATACATGTAGATAATCCAAATGATGCGTTAGGAGCTGCGTTTACAGATTTATTAAATTCATTTGGGGTCAAGCAAAACGTCACCGGACCAACACATCGTCTTAATCATACACTCGATTTAATTATATCACATGGAACCGATCCAACCGATATAGATATCATTCCACAAAGTGATGAAGTCACTGATCACTACATGGTAACTTGCATATTACGTACTGCTGTAATATGTCATGCGACGTCGCGTTATCAACCAGGCAGAACAATCCTCCCATCCACCATAGATAATTTCTCAAATTGCTTATCTAATCTGTCTCAGCTGCTGCCTGAACCCAAACAAACAGATGAACTAGAAGAACTAACTAGCACTATGAGCACCATTCTCTCTAGAACATTGGATGTGGTTGCACCTATTAAATTAAAAAAGGTCAGAGAGAAAAATAAAGCACCATGGTACAATAATACTATGCATGTTTTAAAGAGAGAAACCCGTATTTTAGAGCGTAAATGGAAACAAACTAATTTAGAGGTCTTTAGAATCGCGTGGAAAGACAGTATGTCACGTTATAAAAAGGCCCTAAAAGCGGCCAGGGCTGAGCACCTCCGCAAACTAATAGAAAACAACCAAAACAATCCAAGGTTTTTATTTAACACCATGGCTAGACTAACAAATAAACAGACGTCACCCGAACAAAATATCCCGTTACAGTTCAGTAGTAATGATTTCATCAACTTCTTCACTGAGAAAATAGAAAGCATCAAAACCACAATTGTAAACGTTCAATCTTCAATTGCGCCTTATAATTCAGCTTCAATTATCACCCCGCAAGAACAATTACAGTGCTTTACAACTATAGAACAAAAAGAGTTAAATAAACTTATCACTTCATCTAAAACAACAACATGTTTATTAGATCCTATACCAACTAAACTACTGAAAGAAGTGTTACCTGTAGTGGAAGAGCCTCTCCTCAATATTATTAACTCGTCTTTATCTTTAGGTCATGTTCCAAGAACATTTAAACTGGCAGTTATAAAACCTCTCATTAAGAAACCACAATTAGATCATAATAATCTAGCAAATTATAGACCCATTTCAAATCTTCCATTTCTGTCTAAAATATTAGAAAAAGTGGTGTCCGCTCAACTGGGCTCTTTCTTGCAACAAAATTATATCTATGAAAAGTTTCAGTCTGGATTCAGACCGCATCATAGCACTGAAACTGCGCTCGTTAAAATCACAAATGATTTACTTTTAGCTTCTGACCAAGGCTGTATCTCAATACTAGTTTTACTTGATCTTAGTGCTGCGTTCGATACTATAGATCACACATTACTCTTAGATTGACTACAAAATTTTACTGGTGTTCAAGGACAAGCACTAAGCTGGTTCAAATCATACCTATCTGACCGCTACCATTTTGTCTATTTAAATGGAGAAAAATCGACCATAACTCCAGTAAACTATGGAGTGCCGCAGGGATCTGTGTTAGGCCCTCTGTTATTTTCAATATATATGATGCCACTTGGAAATATTATAAGGAAACATGGAATTAGTTTCCATTGTTATGCTGATGACACTCAAATATATATTTCATCACGGCCGGATGAAAACGCTAAATTTTCCAAATTGACAGAGTGTGTTAAAGATATAAAAGATTGGATGACGCGTAATTTTCTTTTATTAAATCCAGACAAGACAGAGGTAATACTTATCGGTTCAAAAAACCGCCCACAAAACCTCGCACAATACAACTTTAACATCATAGGATGTCCTGTTACTTTATCCTCTACAGTAAAAGACCTGGGTGTTATACTCGAATGCAACCTGTCTTTTGAAAATCATATTTCATATGTTACAAAAACAGCCTTTTTCCACCTTAGAAACATTGCTAAGCTACGTAATATGCTATCAGTTTCTGATGCAGAAAAGTTAGTTCATGCATTCATGACCTCGAGACTGGATTACTGTAATGCTTTATTAGCTGGTTGTCCTGCATCCTCAATAAACAAGCTACAGTTAGTCCAAAATGCCGCCGCTAGAGTTCTTACGAGATCAAGAAAATATGATCATATAACACCGATTTTATCATCACTGCATTGGTTACCGATAAAGCTCCGTATTAATTATAAGGTATTGCTACTGACTTATAAAGCCCTAAACGGCTTAGCTCCAGTCTATTTAACGGATCTTCTATCGCCCTATAATCCATCGCGCTCTTTAAGATCACTAAATTCAAGGCTTTTGGTCATACCTAGGATATCCAGAACCACCAAAGGAGGGAGAGCATTTTCACATTTGGCTCCAAAACTCTGGAATAGTCTTCCTGATACTGTTCGTTGCTCAGACTCGCTCTCCCAGTTTAAAACTAGATTAAAGTCGCATCTCTTCAGCCAGGCATTCATATAATCCTACAGTTCAAACTACAATCCGGCCTCTAGCTCATAAATGCCAGAGGAGAACTGGCCCCCGACTGAGCCTGGGTTCTCCCAAGGTTTTTTTTTTCTCCATTAGGTCACCTGATGGAGTTTTAGGACACCATTAGGTCACTTGATGGAGTTTTTCGGTTCCTTGCCACTGTTGCCTTTGGCTTGCTCAGTTGGGGATATTTTGGGGATATTTAATTTAATTTTATCAATCAATAAATTCCTCTTGAAACAAACTTTGTTGTATTATTTTAATTTAATACTGTGAAGCTGCTTTGATACAATCTGTATTGTGAAAAGCGCTATACAAATAAACTTGACTTGACTTGACTTGACTATATCAGTATAGTAGTATAGTAGTATATCAGTATAGTAGTATATCAGTATAGTAGTATAGTTGTATATTAATTTAGTAGTATATCAGTATGTTAGTATATCAGTATAATAGTATATCAGTATATCAGTATAGTAGTATGTCAGTATAGTAGTATATCAGTATAATAGTATGGTAGTATAGTAGTATATCAGTATAATAGTATGGTAGTATAGTAGTATATAAGTATAGTAGTATATCAGTATAGTAGTATAGTAGTTTATCAGTATAATAGTATATCAGTATAGTAGTATAGTAGTATATCAGTATAGTAGTATATCAGTATATCAGTATATCAGTATAATAGTATATCAGTATAGTAGTATTGTAGTATATCAGTATAGTAGTATATCAGTATAGTAGTTTATCAGTATAATAGTATATCAGTATAGTAGTATATCAGTATAGTTGTATATCAGTATAGTATTATAGTATATCAGTATAGTAGTATATCAGTAGAATAGTATAGTAGTATATCAGTATAGTAGTTTATCAGTATTCAGTATATCACTATAGTAGTATATCAGTATAATAGTATAGTAGTATATCAGTATAGTAGTATATCAGTATAGTAGTATAATAGTATATCAGTATAGTAGTATAGCAGTATAGTAGTATAGTAATATATCAGTATTGTAGTATATCAGTATAGTAGTATATCAGTATAGTAGTATAGCAGTATAGTTGTATATCAGTATAGTAGTATATCAGTATAGTAGTATATCAGTATAGTAGTATATCAGTATAGTTGTGTATCAGTATATCAGTATAGTAGTATATCAGTATAGTAGTATATCAGTATAATAGTATAGTAGTATATCAGTATAGTAGTTTATCAGTATTCAGTATATCAGTATAGTAGTATATCAGTATAATAGTATATCAGTATATCAGTATAGTAGTATATCAGTATAGTATTATAGTATATCAGTATAGTAGTATATCAGTAGAATAGTATAGTAGTATATCAGTATAGTAGTTTATCAGTATTCAGTATATCACTATAGTAGTATATCAGTATAATAGTATATCAGTATAATAGTATATCAGTATAATAGTATATCAGTATAATAGTATAGTAGTATATCAGTATAGTAGTATACTCAGTATTCAGTATATCAGTATAGTAGTATATCAGTATATCAGTATAGTAGTATATCAGTATAGTAGTATATCAGTATGTTAGTATATCAGTATAGTAGTATATCAGTATAGTAGTATATCAGTATGTTAGTATATCAGTATAGTAGTATAATAGTATAATAGTATATCAGTATAGTAGTATATCAGTATAGTGTTATGTCAGTATAGTAGTATATCAGTATAATAGTATGGTAGTATAGTAGTATATCAGTATAGTAGTATATCAGTATAGTAGTATAGTAGTATATCAGTATAATAGTATGGTAGTATAGTAGTATATCAGTATAGTAATATATCAGTATATCAGTATAGTAGTATAGTTGTATATCGGAATAGTAGTATATCAGTATAATAGTATATCAGTATAGTAGTATATCAGTATAGTAGTATATCAGTATAGTAGTATGTCAGTATAGTAGTATATCAGTATAATAGTATGGTAGTATAGTAGTATATCGGTATAGTAGTATAGTAGTATATCAGTATAGTAGTATAGTTGTTTATCAGTATAGTAGTATATCAGTATAGTAGTATAGTACTATATCAGTATAGTAGTATAGTTGTATATCAGTATAATAGTATATCAGTATAGTAGTATATCGGTATAGTAGTATATCAGTATAGTTGTATATCAGTATAGTAGTATATCGGTATATCAGTATAGTAGTATAGTTGTATATCAGTATAGTTGTATATCAGTATAGTAGTATATCAGTATAGTAGTATATCAGTATATCTGTATAGTAGTATAGTTGTTTATCAGTATAGTAGTATAGTTGTTTATCAGTAGAGTAGTATATCAGTATAGTTGTATATTAGTATAGTAGTATATCGGTATAATAGTATATCAGTATATCAGTATAGTTGTATATCAGTATAGTTGTATATCAGTATAGTAGTATATCAGTATAGTATTATATCAGTATAGTAGTATATCGGTATAATAGTATATCAGTATAGTTGTATATCAGTTTAGTAGTATATCAGTATAGTAGTAGAGTAGAGTAGTATATCAGTATAGTAGTATATCAGTATAGTATTATATCAGTACAGTTGTATATCAGTAGAGTAGTATAGTAGTATATCAGTATAGTAGTATATCGGTATATCAGTATAGTAGTATATAATAATAATAATAATAATTCATTACATTTATATAGCGCTTTCCTCGGCACTCAAAGCGCTTTACATAGAAGGGGGGATCTCCTCAACCACCACCAATGTGCAGCATCCACTTGGATGATGCGACGGCAGCCATATTGCGCCAGAACGCCCACCACACACCAGCTTACTGGTGGAGAGGAGACAGTGATGAAGCCAATTAGTATGCGAATGATTAGGAGGCCATGATGGACAGAGGCCACTGGGCAAATTTGGCCAGGATGCCGGGGTTACACCCCTACTCTTTCAAAAGACATCCTGGGATTTTTAATGACCACAGAGAGTCAGGACCTCGGTTTTACGTCTCATCCGAAGGACGGTGCTCTTTGACAGTATAGTGTCCCATCACTATACTGGGGCGTTAGGACCCACACAGACCACAGGGTGAGCGCCCCCTGCTGGCCTCACTAACACCTCTGCCAGCAGCAACCTGGTTTTCTCAGGAGGTCTCCCATCCAGGTACTAACCAGGCTCAGCCCTGCTTAGCTTCAGTGGGCAACTGGTCTTGGGCTACAGGGTGACATGGCTGCTGGCGATCAGTTGTATATCAGTATAGTAGTATAATAGTATATCAGTATAGTAGTATATCAGTATATCAGTATAGTTGTATAGTAGTATAGTAGTATATCAGTATAGTTGTATATCAGTATAGTAGTATATCAGTATATCAGTATAGTTGTATAGTAGTATAGTATTTTATCGATATAATAGTATAGTAGTCAATCAGTATAGTAGTATATCAGTATATTATCATATCAGTATAGTTGTATATTAGTATAGTAGTATATCAGTATAGTAGTATATCAGTATAGTAGTATAGTAGTATATCGGTATATCAGTATAGTAGTATAGTTGTATATCAGTATAGTAGTATATCAGTATATCAGTATATCAGTATAGTAGTATAGTTGTATATCAGTATAGAAGTATATCTGTATAGTAGTATAGTAGTATATCAGTATAGTAGTATATCAGTATAATAGTATAGTAGTATATCAGTATAGTATTATATCACTATAGCTATATATCAGTATATCAGTATAGTAGTATATCAGTATAGTAGTATATCAGTATAGTTGTATATCAGTATAGTTGTATATCAGTATATTTGTATAGTTGTATATCAGTATATCTGTATAGTAGTATAGTAGTGTATCAGTATAGTAGTATAGTTGTATATCAGTATATCAGTATAGTAGTATAATAGTATAGTAGTATATCATTATAATAGTATATCAGTATAGTAGTATAGTTGTATATCAGTATAGTTGTATATCAGTATAGTAGTATAGTTGTATATCAGTATAGTTGTATATCAGTATAGTAGTATATCAGTATAGTAGTATAGTAGTATATCAGTATAGTAGTATATCAGTATAATAGTATAGTAGTATATCAGTATAGTAGTATATCAGTATATCAGTATAGTAGTATACATGTATATCAGTATAGTAGTATGTCTGTATAGTAGTATATCAGTATAGTTGTATATCAGTATAGTTGTATATCAGTGTAGTTGTATATCAGTATAGTAGTATATCAGTATATCAGTGTAGTTGTATATCAGTATAGTAGTATATCAGTATAGTTGTATATCAATGTAGTTGTATATCAGTTTAGTTGTATATCAGTGTAGTAGTATATCATTATAGTAGTATATCAGTATAGTTGTATATCAGTGTAGTTGCATATCAGTATAGTTGTATATCAGTATAGTTGTATATCAGTATAGTTGTATATCAGTGTAGTAGTATATCAGTATAGTAGTATATCAGTATAGTAGTATAGTTGTATATCAGTTTATCAGTATAGTAGTATATCAGTATAGTAGTATAGTTGTATATCAGTATAGTTGTATATCAGTATATCATTATAGTTGTATATCAGTATAGTAGTATATCAGTATATCAGTATAGTTGTATAGTTGTAAATCAGTATAGTAGTATAGTTGTATATCAGTGTAGTAGTATAGTAGTATATCAGTATAGTAGTATAACAATATAGTTGTATATCAGTATAGTAGTATATCAGTATAGTAGTATATCAGTATAGTTGTATATCAGTATAGTAGTATATCAGTATAGTAGTATAGTAGTATATCAGTATAGTAGTATATCAGTATAGTTGTATAGCGCCCCCTGCTGGCCTCACTAACACCTCTGCCAGCAGCAACCTGGTTTTCTCAGGAGGTCTCCCATCCAGGTACTAACCAGGCTCAGCCCTGCTTAGCTTCAGTGGGCAACTGGTCTTGGGCTACAGGGTGACATGGCTGCTGGCGATCAGTTGTATATCAGTATAGTAGTATAATAGTATATCAGTATAGTAGTATATCAGTATATCAGTATAGTTGTATAGTAGTATAGTAGTATATCAGTATAGTTGTATATCAGTATAGTAGTATATCAGTATATCAGTATAGTTGTATAGTAGTATAGTATTTTATCGATATAATAGTATAGTAGTCAATCAGTATAGTAGTATATCAGTATATTATCATATCAGTATAGTTGTATATTAGTATAGTAGTATATCAGTATAGTAGTATATCAGTATAGTAGTATAGTAGTATATCGGTATATCAGTATAGTAGTATAGTTGTATATCAGTATAGTAGTATATCAGTATAGTAGTATATCAGTATATCAGTATAGTAGTATAGTTGTATATCAGTATAGAAGTATATCTGTATAGTAGTATAGTAGTATATCAGTATAGTAGTATATCAGTATAATAGTATAGTAGTATATCAGTATAGTATTATATCACTATAGCTATATATCAGTATATCAGTATAGTAGTATATCAGTATAGTAGTATATCAGTATAGTTGTATATCAGTATAGTTGTATATCAGTATAGTTGTATATCAGTATATTTGTATAGTTGTATATCTGTATAGTAGTATAGTAGTGTACCAGTATAGTAGTATAGTTGTATATCAGTATATCAGTATAGTAGTATAATAGTATAGTAGTATATCATTATAATAGTATATCAGTATAGTAGTATAGTTGTATATCAGTATAGTTGTATATCAGTATAGTAGTATAGTTGTATATCAGTATAGTTGTATATCAGTATAGTAGTATATCAGTATAGTAGTATAGTAGTATATCAGTATAGTAGTATATCAGTATAATAGTATAGTAGTATATCAGTATAGTAGTATATCAGTATATCAGTATAGTAGTATACATGTATATCAGTATAGTAGTATATCAGTATAGTTGTATATCAGTATAGTTGTATATCAGTATAGTTGTATATCAGTATAGTTGTATATCAGTGTAGTTGTATATCAGTATAGTAGTATATCAGTATATCAGTGTAGTTGTATATCAGTATAGTAGTATATCAGTATAGTTGTATATCAATGTAGTTGTATATCAGTTTAGTTGTATATCAGTGTAGTAGTATATCATTATAGTAGTATATCAGTATAGTTGTATATCAGTGTAGTTGCATATCAGTATAGTTGTATATCAGTATAGTTGTATATCAGTGTAGTAGTATATCAGTATAGTAGTATATCAGTATAGTAGTATAGTTGTATATCAGTTTATCAGTATAGTAGTATATCAGTATAGTAGTATAGTTGTATATCAGTATAGTTGTATATCAGTATATCATTATAGTTGTATATCAGTATAGTAGTATATCAGTATATCAGTATATCAGTATAGTTGTATAGTTGTAAATCAGTATAGTAGTATAGTTGTATATCAGTGTAGTAGTATAGTAGTATATCAGTATAGTAGTATAACAATATAGTTGTATATCAGTATAGTAGTATATCAGTATAGTAGTATATCAGTATAGTTGTATATCAGTATAGTAGTATATCAGTATAGTAGTATATCAGTATAGTAGTATATCAGTATAGTTGTATAGTTTTATATCAGTATAGTAGTATAGTTGTATATCAGTATATCAATATAGTTGTATATCAGTATATCAGTATAGTTGTATAGTAGTATATCAGTATAGTTGTATATCAGTATAGTAGTATATCAGTATATCAGTATAGTAGTATATCAGTATAGTAGTATAGTTGTGTAGTTGTGTAGTTGTATAGTTGTATATCAGTATATCAGTATAGTAGTATAGTTGTATATCAGTATAGTAGTATATCAGTATAGTAGTATAACTGTATAGTTGTATAGTAGTATATCAGTATAGTAGTGTAGTAGTATATCAGTATAGTAGTATATCAGTATAGTTGTATAGTAGTATGTCAGTATAGTAGTATATCAGCATAGTTGTATAGTAGTATATCAGTATAGTAGTATAGTAGTATATCAGTATAGTTGTATAGTAATATATCAGTATAGTAGTATATCAGTATAGTTGTATAGTTTTATATCAGTATAGTAGTATATCAGTATAGTTGTATAGTTGTATATCAGTATAATTGTATAGTAGTATATCAGTATAGTAGTATATCAGTATAGTTGTATAGTTGTATATCAGTATAGTAGTATATCAGTATAGTAGTATAGTAGTATATCAGTATAGTTGTATAGTAGTGTATATAGTACGAATATAGTACGTTGTACGTACATAGTACGTATATAGTACGTTGTATATAGTACGAATCATGAGTATAGTAGTATAGTAGTATATCAGTATAGTTGTATAGTAGTATATCAGTATAGTAGTATAGTAGTATATCAGTATATCAGTATAGTTGTATAGTAGTATATCAGTATAATAGTATAGTAGTATATCAGTATATCAGTATAGTTGTATAGTAGTGTATCAGTATAGTAGTATATCAGTATATCAGTATAGTTGTATAGTTGTATATCAGTATATCAGTATAGTAGTATAGTAGTATATCAGTATATCAGTATAGTTGTATAGTAGTATATTAGTATAGTTGTATATCAGTATAGTAGTATATCAGTATATCAGTATATCAGTATAGTTGTATATCAGAATATCAGTATAGTAGTATATCAGTATATCAGTATAGTAGTATATCAGTATATCAGTATAGTAGTATATCAGTATATCAGTATAGTAGTATATCAGTATATCAGTATAGTAGTATATCAGTATAGTAGTATAGTAGTATATCAGTATAGTAGTATATCAGTATATCAGTATAGTAGTATAGTTGTATATCAGTATAGTAGTATATCAGTATATCAGTATAGTAGTATAGTAGTATATCAATATATCAGTATAGTATTATAGTTGTATATCAGTATAGTAGTATATCAGTATATCAGTATAGTAGAATAGTAGTATATCAATATATCAGTATAGCAGTATATCAGTATAGCCTTGATGTTAATCATTTCTGTATGCATATAAAAAAATATTAGTTAGGCTGTTTTGAGTCTTTAGTTTGTTCATAATGTGATTCATTCGTTTGATCTGAATCATCTGATCTTTTGCTTTGAGTTCATCAAGATCCAAATAAAATGATATTTCCCAGGCATCTTCATTTAATATAGAAACTGCTTTTTGATTGAATTTCCAGTAATAATAACTAAATGATGATTGCAGTGAAATGTTTTTGTTCATCAGTACATGGTGACATAATCTGTTTTTCTGTGAGTCTGATGTGCTGTTTGTGTGTTTGTGTGTTTGTGTGTTTGTGTGTGTGTGTGTGTGTGTGTGTGTGTGTGTGTGTGTGTGTGTGTTTGTTTGTGTAACAGGACGTAATTCAAGCCATAAAGGAAACAGCGTTCACAACGTCTGATTATCCTGTTATTCTGTCCTTTGAGAACCACTGCAGGTAAAGAGCGTCCGGTGTGTGTGTGTGTGTGTGTGTGTGTGTGTGTGGACGAGCGGCGGCGCTCACAGCTGTGTGTGTGTGTGTGTGTGTGTGTGTGTGTGTGTTGCAGTAAACCGCAGCAGTATAAGATGGCCAGATACTGTGAGGAGATCTTCGGAGAGTTGTTACTCAAGCAGCCGCTGGAGGGATTCCCAGTACGTGAGCTCCTGTTTTCACACACACACACACACACACACACACACACACACACACACACACACACACACACACACACACACACACACACACACACACACACACACACACACACACCTACCTACCTACCTGAAGGGGGTTTATTCTGAGATCACACACATACACTCACCCACTCCTCCTCCACACACACACACACACACACACACACACACACACACACACACACACACACACACACACACACACACAGATCTGGATCAGTGTATTCCACTGACCTCACACTCTTCCTCTACACACACACACACACAGATCTGGATCAGTGTATTCCACTGACCTCACACTCCTCCTCCACACACACACTCACACACACTCCTCCTCACACACACACACACACACACACACACACGCACACACACTCCTCCTCCACACACACACACTCCTCCTCACACATGCACACTCCTCCTCACACACACACTCCTCCTCCTTACACACACACTCCTCCTCACACACGCACACTCCTCCTCACACACGCACACTCGTCCTCACACACACACACTCCTCCTCCACACACACACACACACACACACTGCTGGCTGAATGTGTAGATGTTGTGTTTCAGATTGAAGCGGGGCAGCAGCTGCCGTCGCCCAACGACCTCAAACGCAAGATCCTCATCAAAAACAAACGTCTGAAGCCTGAGGTGGAGCAGAGTACGTCATTAACGCCAGTTTAACACTGAAGTCAAACCAACACGGCGCACATTAATCACAATTAAAGATGAAATTTTGATGCTCTGTTCATGATAACGGCATGTTTTCAGAGCGTGTCGGTTCACAGTAAATGATGCGAGTTTAACACACATGTGGTATATAATGTGCACACGGTTCACTTCATTTACATATGCTTGTTTCCATCATTTTTGTGGATAGAAGTTTACAGAATTTCACCAATATTCCTCCAAAATAAAAACTTTATTATCATAACTTGCAGGGTTAAAGGGAGTGATGACGTCAGTGTGATATTTGCATACTAAAGTGTGATTAGTGTTTTCTGTATTCATATCAGCCTCATGTCATCACGAGCCCCTTTGACAAACTTTAGGCTTGTTTGAGATGAGCAGAGCCGATCACCGGTGATCACCGCGAGACGCCGGTTAGTAGTGTGTCCGAGTGCGGTCCGCCTGGCTCTGATGTCACGCTGACTCTAGCGAGCACAAGGCGGCCGTGTCGGACTCTGCTCTCCACCGACTGATGATCAAAGCATGATGGGAAACAACTTGCTGACGACTCAGCTCAATGCTCATTGGTTTAAACAATCGTGTTGTATTGTTCTCTTTTAAAATGTTTGATTTTAAAACTCTGATATAATGTTTTTATGTTTATAAATTATGAGTGAGAGCGAATATTCCCAAACTTTCTGACAGTGTGATCTCTATATGGTATATGTGATGTCATTTTATAAAAAAATATATATATATACACATATGTCTGTATTAAAGTAAAAATGATTGATAAACACGTATTTGGAATGGAATCATATAACAAGTACTTTAAGGGCCCTATCTTACACCCGGCGCAACATCTTTTCAGCCCGACGCAGTCATCATTTTCACGTCCTGCGCCACGTTGTTTAAATAGCAAATGCATTTGCGCCCATTTGTGTGTCCATGGGCTGCTGGTCTGAGAACGAGGTGTGTGTTCTGGCGCATTATAGCGTTGCTATTTTGAGGGATAGAAATAGACTGAGCCATTGATCAACTGAAACCTGGTCTAAAGTCAATGGCGCAATATATTTTTTTGTTATTTAAAGAGCGCGTTAGTAATGGGCGCCTATAGGCGGGTCCACAACGCACTACACTCTGCTTATTACACAAACAGGGACGCACACAAACATGACAAATATTTAAAATAAAAGGATTACAATGTAAAAGATTATTATTGTGTCCATAAAGATATGGTGAATCCGGCTTGTCCCGTAGATGTTCTGCTTGCGCACTTTAACCTCGCGCACGAGCAGATCCGTTTGCGCTCTGAGACGTGTTCGGTCTTTCCACTATCAAAGTCCGTCATGTAAATAGCGAATCCTCCATGGTGCGTGGGAACTGCCATTTAAAGGGAATGGGAGATGAGACTCTTGATTGTTTTAACGCACGTAAGTCCCAAAACACACCCATTACTCATTAGGAGAATAGGAACAACCCTTTTAGACCAGCGCCAGGAGCACCGACCATTTATCCCATTGTTAAACTAGCAAAAGTGGATTTGGACACGCCCTAAGTGAACTTGCGCCGTGCGCTTAGATCGTTAAAATAGGGCCCTAGGTGTCTTGTTCATTATATTTATTTTCATATAAAAACAACAGAACTTAAATTACATCCAGTTTATTAGCAACACCGTGCACAAGCGTGAGTCCCGCGATATCCACCTGATCTCACAGGTGTCAGATCCACTGGGAGAAGAGAGAAGTTCAGTGATCTGTCCGTCCTGCTGCACTGTTTCCACTCCTCCTCTCACTGCAGCGCCTACTCTCCACTGCATGTGCATCTCAAACAAGCCTATTGTTGAAGCTGATGCATGTGACTGACAGGAATGATCATGTGACTGTCATGAATGATCATGTGACTCATGAATGATTATGTGACTGATGAATGATTATTTGACTGATTATTGTGTGTTACAGAGCAGCTGGAGTCGTTTAAGAAGCACATGGAGGCTGGAGAGATGAGCATACAAGCAGGAGAAGATGAGAATGATGAAGATCTGGACAGCGGTAAACACACACCCACACACATACAGACTCACACACACACACACACACACACACGAATCATGATTGATTAATCTCTCTCTCTCTCTCTCTCTCTAGCGCTGGATGGTAAAGAGCTGAACTCAGACGTGAAGCCCATCATCTCTCAGACGCTGTCGGAGGATCCCGGTGATCCCGAGGGACGGGACAACAGCATCAGGAAGAAGGTGAGCGGATCAGGACAGGTTCATCAGCGGATCCGGAGCGGCGAAACTTACGCCGTTTTCACCGCAGAACCGCCGTTAAAATCACCACAGTATTGAAGTGTGTTGAGCTACAGTACATTAACGGCAGTTCTGTGGTGAAAACATCATAATTTACGCCACTTGTACTACAAAACGCGTATTTTGTGGTGTATTTTCGTCTAAAACGCTGCAAAATACGCTGTTTTGTTAATGGCGAATTATGACCCATTTGGCCTTCCATACTCTTACATCATCTCTGTGTTTCAGATCACAGAGGACGACGTCACCGAGATCTCAGAAATCACTGACGTCACCGACATGTCTGAAGCTTCCGACATCGACAACAAGAAGAAGGTGCGGCGCTGAACACGTTTGATCGTTCTGAAACATGCTAGTCTGAATCACACGCTAGTCTGAAATGCACGCGTGTTTGAATCACACGCTAGTCTGAAACACACACTAGTCTGAAACATGCTAGTCTGAAATGCACGCGTGTTTGAATCACACGCTAGTCTGAAACACACGCTAGTCTGAAACACGCTAGTCTGAATCACACGCTAGTCTGAAATGCACGCTAGTCTGAAACACACGCAAGTCTGAAACACACGCTAGTCTGAAACACACTAGTCTAAAACACACGCTAGTCTGAAACACGCACTAGTCTGAAACACACGCTAGTCTGAAACACGCTAGTCTGAAACGCACGCTAGTCTGAAATGCACGCGTGTTTGAATCACACGCTAGTCTGAAACGCACGCTAGTCTGAAACACACGCTAGTCTGAAACGCACGTGTGTTTGAATCACACGCTAGTCTGAAACACACTAGTCTGAAACACACTAGTCTGAAACACACGCTAGTCTGAAACACGCTAGTCTGAAACACACGCTAGTCTGAAACACACGCTAATCTGAATCACACGCTAGTCTGAAATGCACGCGTGTTTGAATCACACGCTAGTCTGAAACACACGCTAGTCTGAAACGCACGTGTGTTTGAATCACACGCTAGTCTGAAACACGCTATTCTGAAACACACTAGTCTAAAACACACGCTAGTCTGAAACGCACGCGTGTCTGAATAGCACGCTAGTCTGAAACACACTAGTCTAAAACGCACGCTAGTCTGAAACACACGCTAGTCTGAAACGCACGCGTGTTTGAATCACACACTAGTCTGAAACACGCTATTCTGAAACACACTAGTCTAAAACGCACGCTAGTCTGAAACACACGCTAGTCTGAAACACACGCTAGTCTAAAACGCACGCTAGTCTGAAACACACGCTAGTCTGAAACGCACACTAGTCTGAAACACACGCTAGTCTGAAACATGCTATTCTGAAACACTAGTCTAAAACACACGCTAGTCTGAAACACACGCTAGTCTGAAACACACGCTATTCTGAAACACACTAGTCTAAAACGCACGCTAGTCTGAAACACACGCTAGTCCGAAACGCACGCGTGTTTGAATCACACGCTAGTCTGAAACACGCTAGTCTAAAACACACGCTAGTCTAAAACACACGCTAGTCTGAAACACACGCTAGTCTGAAACACGCTAGTCTGAAACACACACTATTCTGAAACACTAGTCTAAAACACACGCTAGTCTGAAACACACGCTAGTCTGAAACACACGCTAGTCTGAAACACGCTATTCTGAAACACACACTAGTCTGAATCCCACGCTAGTCTGAAATGCACGCGTGTTTGAATCACCCGCTAGTCTAAAACACACGCTAGTCTGAATCCCACGCTAGTCTGAAACGTACGCGCGTTTGAAACACACGCTAGTCTGAAACATGCGTGTCTGAAACACACAAGTCTAAAACACACGCTAGTCTGAAACACGCTAGTCTGAATCACACGCTAGTCTAAAACACACGCTAGTCTGAATCACACGCTAGTTTAAAACACACGCTAGTCTGAATCACACGGTAGTCTGAAATGCACGCGTGTTTGAATCACACGCTAGTCTGAAACACACTAGTCTAAAACACACGCTAGTCTGAAACACACACTAGTCTGAAACGCACGCTAGTCTGAAACACACACTAGTCTGAAACGCATGCGTGTTTGAGTCACACGCTAGTCTGAAACATGCTAGTCTGAATCACACGCTAGTCTAAAACACACGCTAGTCTAAAACACACGCTAGTCTGAATCACACGCTAGTCTGAAACACACGCTAGTCTGAAACACGCTAGTCTAAAACAGTGGTTCCCAACCTTTTTCCTTGGGGCCCCCCCATGTACATATTTAACGATCCGTGACCCCCCCCCCCCCCCCCCCCCCCCATTATTTATATATATATATGTATTAGGGGTGTAACGGTTCACAAAATTCACGGTTCGGTTCGATATGATACACTTGTGTCACGGTTCGGTTCGATATGATACACTTGTGTCACGGTTAGGTTCGGTACGTTTTTGATACAGCAAAAAGAAATAAATGCCAGAGAAATTTCCTTGATTTAATTTTTTTAATTCTTTTTTATATTAAAACTAACATCATAAAGTATGATATTTTTTTACTTTGAGCAATTCTAGAGCTATAATTCACTCTTCTTATGAGCATATAAAACAAAACAGCTGCTTGGAAAAAATTAAATGTAATATTGTAGTACTTATAAACAAAGGTTTATTTTATTTCAGATTAACATTTGAGGGCAGCAATTGTATTCATAATGTCAAAATAAAACCGACGTAATGTTACTTGAAGGCATTATAGCCTACTATTCCTGCCAAACTTCCATGGGTGCAGTTAGTGTTACTACAGTAAATCCATGGTGAATGTTGCTGATCTGTGGACACTGGATAGTTCATTCATGGCACAATGTTTCTTCCTGGTTTCCACGTCAGCGCTGTTTGATCCGTTAATAATGGTGAATGTTTCTCACTAGATCTCGCAGTGATGTTATTACTTCAGTGGCGAATTCAAATGCTTTCTTTACTGGATCTCTTATTAGCGCTGTGTAGTAACAGTGTCGCATGATCACAATCGGCTCGCGCTGCACTGGTCCAAACTGATAAACGGTCCTTCAACCACACAATAACGAGCAGTTTCGTTCCGCTTGCATTACGTTTGCCATTTGATGTTGGGCAATGTTGTGGTCGCGCCAGCGTCTCTTACATTATGAGCGCGCTTGCCACGCGCAACGCGCCTACATTTGAAATAACTAAATTGTCATTGAAATCGGCATTGTAAGCATATGATTTTTTTTAAAACTTTATATAAAATTATTAGTGGAACATTTTATGCATCTTTATTTTTTTGTCAAATGGGTTTTTTATTCAAACAACAAATAGCCTTAAAATAATTACAGGTTCCAGGATTCATTTTCTTATATGCAAAAAAAAAATAATACTATAACCAACACCCCATCCCCCGCCTGTTAATATCCAGTGACATTAATACACAGCACTTAAGTCAGTCTACAACACATTGCATTAAGGAGTAACATTCCTATTGAGGTAGCAGATGAAAGGGTCCCATATCTTGTGGAATTGACCAATGTTGCCTTTCCAAAGGTATCTAGTTCGTTCCAGGTGTAGAGTAGACATCAGTTCCTCAAGCCATAATTTAGCATCAGGAGGGTAAACCTTTTTCCAAAACAGTAGTAACTGTTTCTTGGCTGTTATCAGACAATATGTGAGAAATTTCTGTTGAGCACTGTTCAACGAATATATATGGTTAGAATGTCCTAATATAATGAGCACTGGGTCTGGTTCCAAGTTTACATTAAGTACATCTGAGAGCAATTTAAAAACCTCACACCAGAATCCCTGTATTTTATGGCAGAAAATAAAACTATGGGCTAAATCAGCATCTTCTGATTTGCACTTATCACAAAGAGGCGAGACATTGGGGAAAATCCTATGTAATTTCTTTTTCGAGAAATGTAATCTATGTAAGACCTTAAATTGAATAAGGCATAATCTTGTATTGACCGATTGTTTATCAATATCCTCTAAACCATTCTGCCAAATCTCTTCAGAGATTCCAATCCCCATCTCTCTTTCCCATTCCTCTCTAATCAAGCTTGTAGAGGGAGAAGTAGCTGTTTGTAACTTTCCATAAATTAAAGATAACTGATTTTTGTTTCCTCTAAACTGAGTGAGACAATCATCACTGATTGAGGGCGGGACCTCATCCAGGGCGACATTATGTGTACGCAAGTAATTCCTTATCTGTAAAAATGGAAAAAAAATATTTTTTGGAAGGTTGTATTTCTGTTGTAGTTGCGTAAAGGAAGCTAACGCCCCATCCAAATAAAGGTCCTTGACTGTGCATATACCCAATTCCTTCCATTGATTAAAGGTTGAATCCAACCTCGAAGGGGGAAATGATGGGTTATTTGCGATCGGGATTAAGAGGGAGAGTGATTTTATATTAAGGTAATCTCTAATCTGTCTCCAAATACGCAGCTGACTTTTTATGACAAAACCATTAACTACAGTTTGGTCTAATATCACTGGGGAAAGCAGCACTGCTCCAAGATCATAGGGATGGCAGTAATCCCGCTCCATCTGAAGCCATTCTGGGGCATTAGCCGACTGTTCCAACCATAGTGCAAAAACTTGTAAGTGAGTGGCCCAGGAATAAATGCGAAAATCCGGAAGGGCTAACCCCCCCTCATGTTTGGGTTTACAAAGGTGTGTTTTTTTTATTCTGTGACCCTTATAGTTCCATAGAAAAGGAAGAACAATCGAATCAAGGTGTTTAAAGAAGGACTTTGGCAAAAGTATTGGAATATTACGAAATAAATATAATATTTGAGGTAGAAATATCATTTTTATCGCATTTATTCTGCCAATTAAGGAGATCGGGAGAGTTTTCCAAAAGTGTATACAGGTTTTTAACTTGGATAGTAAGGGGTTGAAATTAGCTTTGAGGAGTAAATTATATTTGGAAGTAACCACTATTCCTAAATATGTAATTTTTTCCGTGGAAACTTTAAATGGGGAGGAGTGTATTACAGGTAAATCCTTTAGACCAATGGGCATGAGTTCACTTTTTTCAAAATTTACTTTAAAGCCAGAAAATTTTCCAAAGTTAGTAATAGTTTCGAGTATAACAGGAAGGCTCACCTGAGGTTGGGTAGTATAAAGCAAAATATCATCCGCGTAGAGTGATATTTTGTTAACAGTGTTTGAAGTGTTAAAGCCATGTATGCATGGGTTAGATCGAATAGTTTCTGCCAGGGGCTCTACTATTAAAGCAAACAAAAGGGGTGAGAGGGGGCAGCCCTGTCTGGTTCCTCTTTGAAGATAGAAGGAATCCGATATTGTTTTATTTGTTAAAACCCGTGCTGATGGACTACTGTACAAAATTTTAATCCATTTTATAAACTCATCCCCCATATTAAATTTCTCAAGGATAGCAAACAAATAACGCCATTCCACTCGGTCGAATGCCTTTTCGGCATCCAATGAGATTACAACCAAATTGTCTCGGATTGCCTTGGGATGATAAATTATATTAAACAGGCGTCTAGTGTTATGTATAGTACTTCTTCCTGGAATAAATCCATTCTGATCTCTGTTAACCAGTTTGTTAATTAATTTGCCAAGTCTATTAGCAAGTGTCTTGGATAATATTTTTTTATCAACATTAATAAGGGAGATAGGTCTGTATCCCTCAACTTCTTCAGGATTTTTACCTTTTTTAGGAATTACTGTGATAATGGCTTCAGAAAAGGTTGGCGGTAGTCCAGTTGTTAATGCTTGCTGATAAGTTTGAAGCAAATAAGGAGTAAGGATGTCGCTGAATTTTTTATATAGTTCGGCTGGTAACCCGTCTGGGCCGGGAGTTTTCATGCTTTTTAAAGAATTTATTGTGTTCTTCAATTCCTCTAAAGAGATATCTTTATTAAGAGATGCCCGATCATCTGGAGATAGAGTGGGAAGAGTACATTTACGTAAAAATTCATCCATTGCTTGTGGGTCCAAATCAGTTTCTGAAGAGTATAACTTTGAGTAAAATTCCTTAAAACATTGGTTTATTTCTTTATTTGCGATACATTGTGTCCCACATTTTGTCTGTATTTTATGAATTGTTCTTTCACTATTTATTTTCCGCAATTGTCTGGCTAATAATTTATGGGGCTTCTCCCCAAATTCAAAGTATTTCTGTTTAACGAAATGAAACGTTTTATCTACATTTACATTTACATTTATTCATTTAGCTGACGCTTTTATCCAAAGCGACTTACAATTGCTATATATGTCAGAGGTCACACGCCTCTGGAGCAACTAGGGGTTAAGTGTCTTGCTCAGGGACACATTGGTGTCTCACAGTGGATTCGAACCCGGGTCTCTCACACCAAAGGCATGTGTCTTATCCATTGCGCCACTACCACCCCTTATCTATTTTAGTAGAGACTATTTTATTGTATTCAAACCTTAACTGTAAAATTTTCTTATGAGTATCAGGTGAGGGGTTTAGTGCGTTTTCACTGTCTAACCGATGAATTTGATTCCCTAAATCAATTAGTTTCGTTTTGTATAATTTATTTCGGGACCCCTGATATGATATAACACAGCCTCTTATATAAGCTTTTAAAGTTTCCCAGAGCAGTCCTGGTGATGTCTCTGGCTTATCATTGCTATCAAAAAAAATTCAGTTGTGAACTCATAAAATCAAAGAATTTAGGGTCTTCAATAAGTTGAGGGTCCATCCTCCATAGAGGGCGGATAGAAGATGTTTGATCAAGGACAACTTCAAATGAAACTGGGGCGTGGTCTGAAATCAGTATATCGTGAATTTTAGAATTTAGGATATTAGAAATAAGATTGTTGTCCACCAAGAAATAATCAATACGAGTATATACATTATGTACATGCGAATGAAATGTATAATCTCTTTCGGTTGGGTGCATAAGTCTCCATATGTCTACTAAATTAGAATTATTCATGAATGCATTCAAAAAAATTCTTGAATTAGATTGCGGGGAGATTTTAAACGTTGATCTATCGAGATATGCGTCAAGGACACAATTAAAGTCCCCGCCTATTACAAGATTTGTTTGGGATATATTGGGGATAAGAGAAAATACCTTTCTAAAAAAGTCTGGTTCATCAGAATTTGGACCGTATACATTTATCAACATAATCGGGAAGCCATAAACCTCACCAGATAGAATAACATAACGGCCATCCCGATCGGTACGCAGGGCTTTTTGTTTAAATGGGACCCCCTTTCGTAATAAGATAGCTACACCCCTAGATTTATGTAAAAAATTAGATTGATAGATCTGTCCTATCCATCCGGATTTTAATTTGTCTTTAGAGTCCACTTTGAGATGAGTTTCCTGCAGAAAGATTATATCTGAGGAGAGAGATTTTAGATGTGATAGTATCTTGCTTCTCTTAACCGGATGGTTTAATCCTTTTACATTCCATGATATAAATTTGAGACCCCTTCTGTTACTTTGAGTTGTCATTATTCTTTACATGACTGAAAATCAGACAAGTCATCATCACTGCTGGTTTCGTATCTTGCACCATTTTAAGAAGGCCCCCACCCCCCATTACCCAAAACTCAAACATTAATCCCGTCATCTGACCGACTACAGAACTCGCGGCGCGACACGGAATTACAAAACAAATTGAACACCCGCTTGAAAAAAATTGAAAAAAAAACTCGTATCAGCACAACTCCGTAATAAAGAGTTCAGGGTGAACATCTCAATGTAAATAACACGACATGAGTCATGTAAACAGTCAATACGTTTTCGTCAGTTACGTTATGTTGATCTTACTTGACTCAGTCCAACAGCATCCCTTAGACTGGTCCTGGAATTTCAAAGTTATGTTCAGCAAACTTGACCGCTTTGTCCGGATCGGTGAAGAAATACTCTTTGCCGTTGTGCGAGACCCTCAGTTTCGCTGGATATTGCAGTCCGTATTTAACTCCGGGCTTATCCTTCAACAACTCCCTCGCACGTTTGAAGAGTGCGCGTCGCTTTACCACAGCAGGCGGATAGTCCGGGAAGATGTTAACTCTTTGGCCTTTAAAGAAAACCTGTTGCATCCTAGCAGCTTTTTGCATTATTTCTTCCATCTCATGGACGTAATGCAAACGCAAAATGAAGGCCCGTGGTGGTTCATCATTTCCAGGACGGGCACGTAGAGCTCGGTGGGCGCGGTCCACGTGCGGGGGTTTGTCTAGTGACAAGGCTTCAGCAAGGAGTTGGGCAACGAAATCTCTTGGTTTAACTCCGAATTCAGCACCCTCTTTAATGTTCAGTATGCGGATGTTTTGTCTTCTGCTGCGGCTCTCGAGGTCTGTGCATTTTTCTGTGAGTTGCTCTACTGTAAGCTTTAGCTTTCCCAAATCTTGTTCCATCTTAACCATCGTGTCTGAAGAGGTGGAAGCATGATTTTCCAGGCTCGTTAATTTCGCAGCATGATCGTCCACCGTAACTTTAATCTCCGAAATCGCCGCGTTAGCCTCGTTTTTGAATGTCGATAATTCCCCTCGGATAGTGACAGCGAGCTGCTCGATTTTTGAGTCAATAATTTCCCCAGTGTCAGATTTGATTGAAAGAAGTTCCGCGCGAAGAGAGGAGATCGCACTGAGGATAGCTGAATTATCGGACTCTGGAGTGTCTTTCTCAGGCGTTTCTTCCACATTGGCGTTGGAGGATGTCAAGGCCTGGTCTGGAGCTTTTCGAGATTTGCCCGGCATGTTTAGAAAACTGAACCAACTGAATCCTAAAGTCGGCTAGTAGTTTGCAGGGTGCGGGATTGTAATTTTATTAGTGTTAACAATTACTAAAGAGATGTTCTGACGAAGTTGTATAAAAAAATATACGGAGTCGTCGTGAAGCGTGTACTACTCTCTCATGTCGAAACCGGAAGTCTTATGCATCTTTATTCACCTCAAAGCATATCCGCTCCTGCGCCCCCCCTGTGAACTCTGGCGCCCCCCTGAGACACGCTAGTCTGAAACACACGCGTGTCTGAATAGCACGCTAGTCTGAAATGCACGCGTGTTTGAATCACACGCTAGTCTGAAACGCCCGTCTAGTCTGAAACACACACTAGTCTGAAACACACTAGTCTGAAACGCCCATCTAGTCTAAAACACACGCTAGTCTGAAACACACGCGTGTCTGAATAGCACGCTAGTCTGAAATGCACGCGTGTTTGAATCACACGCTAGTCTGAAACACACGCTAGTCTGAAACGCACGTGTGTTTGAATCACACGCTAGTCTGAAACACTCCATTCTGAAACACACTAGTCTAAAACACAGGCTAGTCTGAAACCCACGCTAGTCTGAAACACACGCTAGTCTGAAACGCACGTGTGTTTGAATCACACGCTAGTCTGAAACACGCTAGTCTAAAACACACGCTAGTCTGAAACACACGCTAGTCTGAAACACACTAGTCTAAAACACACGCTAGTCTGAAACACACGCGTGTTTGAATCACACGCTAGTCTGAAACATGCGTGTCTGAATAGCATGCTAGTCTGAAACATGCTATTCTGAAACACACTAGTCTAAAACACACGCTAGTCTGAAACACACGCTAGTCTGAATCACACGCTAGTCTGAAACACGCTAGTCTGAAACACGCTAGTCTGAAACACACGCTAGTCTGAAACACGCTAGTCTGAAACACACGCTAGTCTGAAACACGCTAGTCTGAAACACACTAGTCATCAGAGTAATCTATGATACTTTTGATATGAAACAAAGTCTCAGATTCAAATCCTGTGAGTTTCATCAGTAAGCGTGTGTGTGTGTGTGTGTGTGTGTGTGTTTAATGTGTGTGACGGATGAACCGATCATCTCTTCCTCTTTACTACTAGTTACAGCAGCAAATAAACATCAATGAACATTAGAAGGAATATTGAAAGACTCAGAACAACTTCCTGAACTCAATCATGTCTCATGTAATCCGTCAGTCAGTGTTTCAGCCGTCACTAACACAGCGGGAGAACAATGATGTCACGTAACGTCACATTTACCTCAGAAAAGCCTTTCAGTGAACAAACTCTACAGAAGAAGACACTCTTCTGAGACACACATGCACTAGATCACGTTCATTATATTTTACTAGATCTGCTCTTCAGTGTTTAATGTGTGTTTGAATAAATACGTCACCATTTAAATGTTTATATTACAACTAACTAGTAGAAACATAAGAATGTAATTAAAAAGTTAGTATTATAACTTTACTATAAAAACCTTACGTGAAACTTCAAACTGTAAGCTGTAATATTACAGTAATGTAGCGACTGACAGTTCTGTGTGTATATGTGTGTTCTGTACCTGATGTATAATCAGTATCGAATCAAAATTGTAATTGAATGTAATCTCAGACGTGTAAATGATGCCGGTCGTAACTGCAGAGACGTGTACGTGTGTGTGTGTGTGTGTGTGTGTGTTCAGGCTGTAGAAACGGCTGAAGACGCAGATGCTGAACAACAGCTCATCGCCTCGTATAAATATGAAGGAGCGACGACTAACATTCACCCGTATCTGTCGGCCATGGTGAACTACGCTCAGCCCGTCAAGTTCCAGGGCTTCGAGGTCGCCGAGGGTCAGTAGACACACACACACACACAGACACACACACAGACACACACTCACAGACACTCACACACACACACTCACTCACTCACACACACACACACACACACACACACACTCACACACACACACTCACTCACTCAGACACTCACAGACACTCACACACACACACACACACACACACACAGACACACACACACACACACACACACACACACTCACACAGACAGACACACACACACACACACACACTCACAGACACTCACACAGTCACAGACACACACACACACACACACACACACACACACACAGACACAGACACACACACTCACACTCACACACAGACACACACACAGACACACACACAGACAGACACACACAGAGATACACACACACACACACACACACACAGACACACACAGACACAGACACACACACACACACACACAGACACACACACACACAGACACACACACACACACACACCTGAAGGGGGTTTATTCTGAGATAACAACCAGCTGGATGTACATTATCCGCTTATTACACTACTTGCCACATCAGTAAATAATTATACATGAAATATTGATCTGAGTTGAAATATTTTATTAGGTGTTTAAACGCAAAGCTTCGCTGAGAGAGCAGTTTCAGCGGCGAGATCAAACTAGACGAACATTTAAGAGATACGGTATACAGTCTCTCAGAACGAGTCTCTGTCTCTCAGAACGAGTCTCTGTCTCTCAGAACGAGTCTCTGGGTGTGCAGAAGATAAACTGGGTGTGCCACATTTATTGTCAGATTAATGTGCAAAAATCCCAGACTCTGCGTATCACCAACTTTACAGAATACACTGATGTGTAAAATAATGTGTAAATAATACTGGGCTATATCAAATATAACTCCGGGCTCAACATTAAGTCTTTTCATGTGCTTGATCGGCCATTCACTTCACTTAGAAAAAAATAGGATTTTGTTTGTGTTGTAAATATAATTTATTCTAAAGCAATATTGTCATCAGTGTTCAGTCAGCTTTGACATATTTAAATCTGCATATTTATATTTTAACCTTTATAAAGAGTATTTTCCCTAATCGTTTTAAATATATGCTTCATCTTTCATTTTAAATTCTTAAATTTGATCAATAAATAAAAAAAATGAATTGGAATGAGACGACACTATATGGCAGTTACCAATCAAATTAATTAATTTACACTGAAAAATTACAACTGCATTAAATAATGTTATGAGATTTTTTAAAACATTTTTTGAATATACAAATATGAAGTATTGGAAAGAATGATACTTTTAAATTACACTAAACCACCAGTAGGTGGCGGCAGGTGACCGTCTTAATGAGCGAGTCATTGAGTCATTTATTCAAACGATTCGTTGCAAGCGCTGAATCGTTCAGGAGTGTTGGGTGTGTGTTGAGATGCGCTGAGTCGTTCAGGAGTGCGGGAGTGTGTTGAGATGCGCTGAGTCGTTCAGGAGTGCGGGAGTGTGTTGAGATGCGCTGAGTCGTTCAGGAGTGCGGGTGTGTGTTGAGGTGCGCTGAGTCGTTCAGGAGTGCGGGTGTGTGTTGCGGTGCGCTGAGTCGTTCAGGAGTGCGGGAGTGTGTTGCGGTGCGCTGAGTCGTTCAGGAGTGTTGGGTGTGTGTTGTGGTGCGCTGAGTCGTTCAGGAGTGCGGGTGTGTGTTGAGATGCGCTGAGTCGTTCAGGAGTGCGGGAGTGTGTTGAGATGCGCTGAGTCGTTCAGGAGTGCGGGTGTGTGTTGAGGTGCGCTGAGTCGTTCAGGAGTGCGGGTGTGTGTTGAGGTGCGCTGAGTCGTTCAGGAGTGCGGGTGTGTGTTGCGGTGCGCTGAGTCGTTCAGGAGTGCGGGAGTGTGTTGCGGTGCGCTGAGTCGTTCAGGAGTGTTGGGTGTGTGTTGTGGTGCGCTGAGTCGTTCAGGAGTGCGGGTGTGTGTTGAGATGCGCTGAGTCGTTCAGGAGTGCGGGTGTGTGTTGAGGTGCGCTGAGTCGTTCAGGAGTGCGGGTGTGTGTTGCGGTGCGCTGAGTCGTTCAGGAGTGCGGGAGTGTGTTGCGGTGCGCTGAGTCGTTCAGGAGTGTTGGGTGTGTGTTGTGGTGCGCTGAGTCGTTCAGGAGTGCGGGTGTGTGTTGCGGTGCGCTGAGTCGTTCAGGAGTGCGGGTGTGTGTTGAGATGCGCTGAGTCGTTCAGGAGTGCGGGTGTGTGTTGAGATGCGCTGAGTCGTTCAGGAGTGCGGGTGTGTATTGAGGTGCGCTGAGTCGTTCAGGAGTGCGGGTGTGTGTTGAGATGTGCTGAGTAGTTCAGGAGTGCGGGTGTGTGTTGCGGTGCGCTGAGTCATTCAGGAGTGCAGGTGTGTGTTGAGATGCGCTGAGTCGTTCAGGAGTGCGGGTGTGTGTTGAGATGCGCTGAGTCGTTCAGGAGTGCGGGTGTGTATTGAGGTGCGCTGAGTCGTTCAGGAGTGCGGGTGTGTGTTGAGATGTGGTGCTGAGTCGTTCAGGAGTGCGGGTGTGTGTTGCGGTGCGCTGAGTCGTTCAGGAGTGCGGGTGTGTGTTGAGATGCGCTGAGTCGTTCAGGAGTGCGGGTGTGTGTTGCGGTGCGCCGAGTCGTTCAGGAGTGCGGGTGTGTGTTGAGATGCGCTGAGTCTTCAGGAGTGCGGGTGTGTGTTGAGATGCGCTGAATCGTTCAGGAGTGCGGGTGTGTGTTGAGATGCGCTGAGTCGTTCAGGAGTGTTGGGTGTGTGTTGAGATGCGCTGAGTCGTTCAGGAGTGTTGGGTGTGTGTTGCGGTGCGCTGAGTCGTTCAGGAGTGTTGGGTGTGTGTTGCGGTGCGCTGAGTCGTTCAGGAGTGCGGGTGTGTGTTGCGGTGCGCTGAGTCGTTCAGGAGTGCGGGAGTGTGTTGCGGTGCGCTGAGTCGTTCAGGAGTGCGGGTGTGTGTTGCGGTGCGCTGAGTCGTTCAGGAGTGCGGGTGTGTGTTGAGATGCGCTGAGTCGTTCAGGAGTGTTGGGTGTGTGTTGCGGTGCACTGAGTCGTTCAGGAGTGTTGGGTGTGTGTTGCGGTGCGCTGAGTCGTTCAGGAGTGCGGGTGTGTGTTGCGGTGCGCTAAGTCGTTCAGGAGTGCGGGTGTGTGTTGAGATGCGCTGAGCCGTTCAGGAGTGCGGGTGTGTGTTGCGGTGCGCTGAGTCGTTCAGGAGTGTTGGGTGTGTGTTGCGGTGCGCTGAGTCGTTCAGGAGTGTTGGGTGTGTGTTGCGGTGCACTGAGTCGTTCAGGAGTGCGGGTGTGTGTTGCGGTGCGCTGAGTCGTTCAGGAGTGCGGGTGTGTGTTGAGATGCGCTGAGTCGTTCAGGAGTGTTGGGTGTGTGTTGCGGTGCACTGAGTCGTTCAGGAGTGTTGGGTGTGTGTTGCGGTGCGCTGAGTCGTTCAGGAGTGCGGGTGTGTGTTGCGGTGCGCTAAGTCGTTCAGGAGTGCGGGTGTGTGTTGAGATGCGCTGAGCCGTTCAGGAGTGCGGGTGTGTGTTGCGGTGCGCTGAGTCGTTCAGGAGTGTTGGGTGTGTGTTGCGGTGCGCTGAGTCGTTCAGGAGTGTTGGGTGTGTGTTGCGGTGCACTGAGTCGTTCAGGAGTGCGGGTGTGTGTTGCGGTGCGCTGAGTCGTTCAGGAGTGCGGGTGTGTGTTGAGATGCGCTGAGTCGTTCAGGAGTGCGGGTGTGTGTTGCGGTGCGCTGAGTCGTTCAGGAGTGTTGGGTGTGTGTTGCGGTGCGCTGAGTCGTTCAGGAGTGCGGGTGTGTGTTGCGGTGCGCTGAGTCGTTCAGGAGTGCGGGTGTGTGTTGAGATGCGCTGAGTCGTTCAGGAGTGTTGGGTGTGTGTTGCGGTGCACTGAGTCGTTCAGGAGTGCGGGTGTGTGTTGCGGTGCGCTGAGTCGTTCAGGAGTGCGGGTGTGTGTTGAGATGCGCTGAGTCGTTCAGGAGTGTTGGGTGTGTGTTGCGGTGCACTGAGTCGTTCAGGAGTGCGGGTGTGTGTTGCGGTGTGCTGAGTCGTTCAGGAGTGCGGGTGTGTGTTGAGATGCGCTGAGCCGTTCAGGAGTGCGGGTGTGTGTTGCGGTGCGCTGAGTCGTTCAGGAGTGTTGGGTGTGTGTTGCGGTGCGCTGAGTCGTTCAGGAGTGTTGGGTGTGTGTTGCGGTGCGCTGAGTAGTTCAGGAGTGCGGGTGTGTGTTGCGGTGCGCTGAGACGTTCAGGAGTGCGGGTGTGTGTTGAGATGCGCTGAGTCGTTCAGGAGTGTTGGGTGTGTGTTGCGGTGCGCTGAGTCGTTCAGGAGTGCGGGTGTGTGTTGAGATGCGCTGAGTCGTTCAGGAGTGCGGGTGTGTGTTGCGGTGCGCTGAGTCGTTCAGGAGTGTTGGGTGTGTGTTGCGGTGCGCTGAGTCGTTCAGGAGTGTTGGGTGTGTGTTGAGATGCGCTGAGTCGTTCAGGAGTGTTGGGTGTGTGTTGCGGTGCGCTGAGTCGTTCAGGAGTGCGGGTGTGTGTTGCGGTGCGCTGAGTCGTTCAGGAGTGTTGGGTGTGTGTTGCGGTGCGCTGAGTCGTTCAGGAGTGCGGGTGTGTGTTGCGGTGCGCTGAGTCGTTCAGGAGTGCGGGTGTGTGTTGCGGTGCGCTGAGTCGTTCAGGAGTGCGGGTGTGTGTTGCTGTGCGCTGAGTCGTTCAGGAGTGTTGGGTGTGTGTTGAGATGCGCTGAGTCGTTCAGGAGTGCGGGTGTGTGTTGCGGTGCGCTGAGTCGTTCAGGAGTGTTGGGTGTGTGTTGAGATGCGCTGAGTCGTTCAGGAGTGTGGGTGTGTGTTGCGGTGCGCTGTGCTTCTGATATGATCTTTGTTTGGAACTATTTTCGCTGCTCAAATAGAACAAAAACAGTCAATATTGTGTCTAAAATGTAAGTGACTTGATATTAATTACTTGTTTATTGAACTGTCATATGAAATCAGTGGCACATGTTCAGTAGTGATGGTAGTCAGCACTCGTGGGCGTGTGATGTTGTTTAACTGTATCATAGCATATGTTATAAATATAAAAACTCCACATGAATTTTTACCGCTGTATGTTACATTTCTCCATTTCTCCTCATGAGGCTGTGAGTGTCTGAACAGCACAAAGTCAGCGCTGTTTGCGGATTGGTTGGCAGTCCGAATGTCGGCAGATATTTTTTTAACGATAATAATTTAAAAATTAAATTAAATTTTAAATGAACAAATATTGTAAGTAAACAATAGACCAAGTTTAGAAAAACATTTTTATTAAGACTTAATAAATTGCATCTATTTTCAGGTGTGCCACTGTGGCTATGGATCAGAGATATTGATTTCAGATTAATCTTATAATCCAACAGTGTACAAAACAATAGACACTAAGTTGCCGCCGCAGCGTTTATATGAAACGAGAGAGAGCGAGTCCACGATACTGGATGGCATAATTAAAGAACTGTATGCAAAATATTTTTTTTTACTGAGTTTTAATATTTTATTAGCTCACCAAACGCAAAACTGGCAGAAAGAAAACCCTTTCCTAGCGAGTGTGTAGCACTGCGGATTTCAGTGACCCGGAAGAGCCGGTGTTTCTGTGTTCTGTTGTTATCTGGGAATAATATACAGGATGGAGCGATCGACCAATCAGAATCAAACATTCCACAGAGCCGTGTAATAAACAGCTGTAATATTAATATAGCCCTTGTTATGTGGTTCGTTATTATCGTCAGGTATTCAGTTAAACAGACATAATCATCACGTTTGGCAGCAATTACAACTTGTGCTTCTAATGACACAAATAAGAATAATATTGACAGTTTTGCATGTCGATCATCATTTACTCAAACTAATAAAAATGAAACACTTTTAAACACTTACTCAGTAACTTTGTCTTAAACTCGTGTTTCTTCACAGCTTGGACGTTCCTGTTTCTTTTACGTTTAGGATCTGAGGTAAATTATCATTATGGCTATTAAAGTTACACAACCTCAACTTAAACTCTTTAAGTCAAGATAATACGAACACACATGATGAGCTGTCAGACGCCACGTGAAGAAACCGTCCCAGAATCCCTCACTGTGGTTCACAGGAATGCGTTCGGCTCACACTGCTTTACATTAGAGTCTTTCTTGCTTTCTCTGGGAATCGAACCCGTGATGTTGGTGTTGCAAGCGCTGTGATCCGCTATAGGAAACACAGGTGTGCTGGTCAGGACAGAGCTCAGATTAACACACTTTAGACACAGTTTATCGTGTGTGTGTGTGTGTGTGTGTGTGTGTGTGTGTGTGTGTGTGTGAGTGGCTGTATGACACACGCATGTTTGACAGGAACTCGTGATCTGTGTTCAGAATCATGTTTTAATGCCTGTATGTTTATGCTTCACTCAGAGAGAAACATCCATCACAACATGTCGTCCTTCAACGAGTCTGTGGGTCTGGGGTACCTGAAGACCAACGCCATCGAGTTCGTGAAGTATCCTTTAACACACTGTGTGTGTGTGTGTGTGTGTGTGTGTGTGTGTGTCTGTCTTGATAACTAATATCTTCTAATAATGAGTGGATCATCCGATTTCCTGTAGATGTGAGCAGAGTGTGTGTGTGCGTGTGCGTGTGTGTGTGTGTTTCCCCTGAGGTCCGTCCCGTCGGGCTAAACACACGTTTGAACTGTTTTAAAGAAGCTCGTTCTGCCGTGATCCTCGTGTCTCCTCGGGGAAGCTTCTCCTGCTGTCCCGGTTAAAAATACCCCTGTGTGTGTGTGTGTGTGTGTGTGTGTGTGTGTATGTGTGTGTGAGAGAGAGTGTGTTTTCCTGAGCGCAGACGCGCAGCTACAACAAGCGTCAGATGAGCCGCATCTATCCTAAAGGAGGACGCGTGGACTCCAGCAATTACATGCCTCAGATCTTCTGGAACGCCGGATGCCAGATGGTGTCTCTCAACTACCAGACTCCCGGTACACCACATCTTCTGATGGACATAAACTAATATTAAATATAATATCCAACTAGACTGTGTGTTTTAAAACTCAGCATCACGTCAGGTTTTGCACAGATAAAAACACAGTTTTTTTACAATGTGCTTATACAGTCAAACCAACATGTATTCAGACATCTTCAACACTTCTCACATTATCACAGTTTATTCGCTATAGAAAATGGTGATAAAATATGAGCAGAACTCAGAGTTATGAACTTGATATTTGACTGGTTTTGTCCGTCCTTCTGTTAGACTGTCTCACACATGAATTATGTTGAATATCTGTCAGCTGTTAAATTTAACTACACAATTAGATAATACCAGTTTAGCTCAACCAATCACCAAGCAATGCTTCATTTTGTTCAGTCTGTGTGTAAAAAGAGCATTAGCAATTAAAGATAAAACACTTCAGCAAAACATGATCAGCTCAAAGTGTCCGAATCATTTCTGCTCCCAAATGTGTATTAATGTCACTGGTAGTCCCTGTATGAAGAGTATCTGGGTATAATATGTCAGTTTACTTTATTCTGCTCTCCTCACTTACACTAATGAACTATAGTGTCCTGATCACACTAGTGAAACAATATCAAAAACATTATATCTGATTTCTGGATAATTTTTGATTTGACTGTATGGGCCATAACACTGACTGACTGAAACCTCAAGCTTATGATTTAAAGTCATCATGAAACAGAAGTTGCTCTAGTCTCTTCTTTATTTATTGTGAGTGAAACTCTTCTGGAACGAGAACAAATGTGGGCGGGGCTTGATTGCGTCTGTGGGGAATTGATTGGATGGTTGTGGTTTGCGATTGGCTGATCTCATGTGAGTGACAGGTTGCCCCGCCCACATCATCAGAGAAGAGAAGAGATGCTGAAGAGGAACTGATTCTCATTCAAGACACAATAATGATAATAAATACAGCAATATTCCATTTTGATTTCATGGTGACTTTAATTAATTACAAGATCAAAATAAAAATATCAGGTCTAAGAAATGCAGTGTTTCCCTCTGTAATGCAGCACACACACACGCATGTTTGTGACGCATTTCTCTTGTGTTGCAGATCTGGGCATGCAGCTGAACCAGGGCAAGTTCGAGTACAACGGCGCATGCGGGTGAGTGTGTGTTTCCCGCTGCAGATCATCAATTAAACTGTCACATCGCATTAGCTGCAGCCGGCGGCGTTAGCAACATTAGCGCAAATGAGCGCTCGCTAATATCGGCCCTCGCGCAGAGATCCTCATGGAGAAATCCAGCCTGAGGCCGAACACTCGTGTGGGATTATGAGTGTCAGCATCACAGCGCCTTAATGTCCCATTAGTACCAGTGTGTGTGTGTGTGTGTGTGTGTGTGTGTGTGTGTGTGAGAGTGTGAGAGAGATTGTGTAATGGAAAGAGCTCGGATCATTAATCTTCTTTTGAGCAATTAATCAAAAAATAATTAATATCTGGCCTAGAGGCGCAGCTCTGAGTGAAGGAGTCAGAAAGACTCAGACTCTCTCTCCTGTCAGTCACTGGCTGTGTTTACATGCACTTCTGCTTCAGTCGCACTGACTTCATTCCCATTGATGAATCTGAATGTAGTGTTTACATGAACGCTAAACATGTGATCGGGTTGATGTGTGTGATATGTCACAAGCTTCAAATCAGAATATATTTTTTGACATGCGCACACTGCACGAATATACAGAGTTTCATGATGTTTGTGCATTATAACTATTCTCCTACAGTTCTTTATTTGTTTTAAACAGCAGACTTAATATTGATCCATTTCTGGTCATAATTTGGAGATAATGAGTGTATGAGCCGCTGTGCCGCTGCTTATATTCATCACACAGTAAAACTGCCCAAAACCAGTGGTGTGTGGATGAGAGTCTGAAGCCAGCACTGGTGGACCGTTGTCCTGCTCCACTTCACACACATAGAGAAAGGAGGATTATAGGAGGACGAGGCACTCATTTATACCACACTTTATTCAACAGAAGAACAGCTCGTTCAACGCATCATACGTCATTACGCTATTTCTACATCATTACGCTATTTCTACATCATTACGCTATTTCTACGTCATTACGCTATTTCTACATCATTACGCTATTTCTACGTCATTACGCTATTTCCACATCATTGCGCTATTTCTACGTCATCGCACATGCGCAGTCCTTCCAGTTTCGGTTTTCAATCCGATCAAGTGTTTACATGTTCTCTCGATCGGATTAGAAAAGGAATAAACCGCCCCTTTCAACTCGATCGAAATTTCGTTCGGATCGAGCTCAATCAGATCGTTTAAGGTGTTTTACATGAAGGCTTTTCAGTGCGATTGAGCCGTCAGTCCCATTACTAACGGATTATTAGGTTGCATGTAAACGTAGGCAGCGAGGAAGATCATCATTGTTTGCACTGTAGATCAGATCAAATGAGCTCATATATAAACGTAGCCACTGATGCGACTCTCTCTCTCTCTCTCTCTCTCTCAGGTACCTGCTGAAGCCAGACTTCATGCGCCGCGGCGACCGCATGTTCGACCCGTTCTCTGAGACACCAGTGGATGGAGTGATAGCAGCTACCTGCAGCGTACAGGTGACACACACACACACACACACACTCACACTCACTCACACACTAACACGCTCATTCACACTCATACACACTCATACACACTCACACATACTCACACTCACTCACACACTCACACATACTCACACACACTTACACATACACATTTGTACATAATCACACATACTCACACACACACACACACATACTCAAACTCACTCACACACTAAAACATGCTCATACACACTCATACACACTCACTCACTCACACACACATACTCACACACACTTACACATACTCACACACACACACACACACACACACACTCACACATACTCACACGCACTCACACACTAACACACACTCACACACACTAACACGCACACACTCACAAACTCATACTCACACACACACACTCACTCATGCATACTCACAAATACTCTCACACACACACACACACACACACACACACACAAACTCATACACTCTCACACATACACTCACACACATACTATCACACACACTCACATACTCACAGACACACATACTCACAGACACACATACTCATACACACACACACACACACACACACACACACACGCTCACACATACTCACACACATACTCTCTCACACACACAAACACACGCACACACACGGACACGCATACTCACAAATACTCACACATACACACAATCACACACACTCACATTCTCACTCACACACACACTCTCACTCACACACACACACACACTCTCACTCACTCACACACACTCTCACATACTCACACACACTCACACATACTCATATATTCTCACACACACTCACATACTCTCACACACATACACTCACACACACTCACACACACTTACACATACTCACACACGGACCTACTAATACTCACACATACACACACTCACACACACCAACACATATTCACACACACTTACACATACTCACACATACTCACACACTCACACACAATTACACACAATTACACATATTTACATACTCACACACACTCACACACCAACACGGACATACATTCACACACACGCTCACATACACAAACGGACACACACGGACACGCACACACACACACACTTTAACACACACACACTCATGCTCATTTACATATAGATTTCTTAAAGGTACAGTAGTAACAGTGTGTATTTGTGTCTGAGAGAAGGTAGAGATCATGGCTCTGAATCATTTCATTTGACTATTTAATTATGAGTCACTCCAACTCTCACTGTATGGTGTCTCTCAGATCTGAACTCCAGTGTCACTGACGTGTTCATATCCGTGTCGTTCCTCAGGTGTTTTCGGGTCAGTTCTTATCGGATAAGAAGATCGGCACATATGTGGAGGTGGACATGTACGGCCTTCCCACCGACACCATCCGGAAAGAGTTCCGCACACGCATGGTGATGAACAACGGCCTGAACCCGTACTACAACGAGGAGCCGTTTGTCTTCAGAAAGGTCCCGCATCCTTCTCATGATTCTAGTTCAGAAGATTCTCAATATCAGTTTGGTTTTAGTTCATTCTTAGTTTTTATTTCATTTGTTCGTTTGGACAATGACTCTTTTTAGTTAAAGGGGTTGATTCTTTTTGACAGTGATTCATTGAATCAACACAACTGTGAATATTGAACAAAACTGCACATGATTCAGTTCAATATAATGCTTGAAAATGATTCATCAGTTTCTACAAGGTGCCAGAAAAACATGAACTTGGGCAACATTCATCTAAAATTGAAATGATTTTTGAGACTTTGGCCAGTAGGTGGCGCTGTCAAGCTGATCATGTGTATGGAGACATTGATACACAGGAAGTGTCATGTGAATATATGAGCTTACTTCCTGTGCAGTGTCCTGCCATCGGATTCATTGATGCATGTGATCGTTCGATGGTTTGATGAGAGTTTGAGCAGAATGTTCTCCAGATCATCCGAGAAGTGTTTGCTGGAGACAGTTTTTGTTTTTGTTGATGAAAGACAGTTTGAGTTAAATTACCCATGAACCCGCCACTCACACACACACACACACACTCTCTCTCTCTCACACACACACACACACACACTCTCTCTCTCTCTCTCTCTCTCTCTCTCTCTCTCTCTCACACTCACTCACTCACTCACACACACACACATACACACACACACATACACACACACACACACACACACACACACACACAGGTAATGAGCAGTCGTTGTGCTGATGCTGCAGGATGTTGTTGGAGTCTCTCGGCTGTGACACTGACACCACAGACACAGACCATAAATCAGCACTGCCGCAGTGCCACACACACACTCACTCTCACACAGATACACTCACACACCCTCTCGCTCTCACACACACTCTCACAGACACACTCTCTCGCTCTCGAACACACACTCTCACATGGATGAAGATGAAGACGGAGGAGAGTTCCAAAAGGTTTCTATAAACAAAATTGTTCTTTAATGAAAGCACTCAGGTAATCCACAACGACGAAGAGAAAGTAACAGCGTGTGTAACATGCAAACAGAGTGAAGGTGAGGAACTTAAATACACAGTGATAATGAGGAGATGACGAACAGATGTGATGATCAGATGAGTGTCCATGACAACTGAAGAGGGGCGGGAAAAATCAAACAAAGGAACACATGATGTGATGAATGAAAACAGACTGAAAGTCCATGAAAGTGAAACTAAAGATGAATAAGTCCAGATAACTGTGACAGAACGCAGAGGTGAGGGAGGGATGGAGGAGGCGGAGGTGAAGACACAGGGAAGACAGGAGATGATGAGGGGTTGGTGCAATACAGATGATGAGACCCTGGCGATGATGAAGGGCGTCCGATGGAACAGACCCAGAGCTTGGAGACGACAGGGAGGGAGGAGTCGAGGGAGGGAGGAGTTGAGTTGAGGGAGGAGTCAAGGGGGAGGAGTTGAAGGAGGGAGGAGTCGAGGGAGGGAGAAGTCGAGTTGAGGGAGGAGTTGAAGGAGGGAGGAGTCGAAGGGAGGAGTCTAGTTGTGTGAGGAGTCGAGGGAGGGAGGAGTCGGGGAGGGAGGAGTCAAGGAAGGGAGGAGTTGAGGGAGGGAGGAGTCGAGTTAAGGGAGAGGCTTGTTCGACTTGAACCGGCGCTGCACAAACCGATGGGTGAATGACATCAAAATACCGCGAGAGCGAGTAGAGACCAGACGGCTCCTTGTGCTTTTGAATTGCTCTCGCAGTACTTTGATGTCATAAACCGATCGGTCTGTGCAGCGCCGGTTCAAGTCGAACAAGCCTGAGGAGTCGAGGGAGGGAGGAGTCGAGGGAGGGAGGAGTTGAGGTGGCGTAGGGGACGAGCGATGGAGAAGAGCAAAAGCACCTGGGAGATGCGTAGGCGACGATCGTCTGACACCGTGTCTTAACCAGTCGTGATGCGATAAGATTCCAGCGACAAATAATTTGTCTGTCCACACCAGATGTGACAATGGGACACAATAAAAATCACAGCCAATCAGAAGACGTGGGTGGGCTCTCTTGGCAAGCTCGCAACAAAATGGTTAAGTACATAATCAAATTCATGAATATTACACCATTTTAACATTATTAAAAATACATACTGAGTAACTGAAACAAACTCAATAAAATACACTTGTCTGTTAACAATGAGTTGACAGTTTGAACGTTCTTGTTCACTTTTATTTATTTTGAAGATCTGAGGTGAGTTGTTGCTTTC
>CM038638.1:37365160-37377660 GCA_021554675.1 Leuciscus idus | reverse complement strand
CCAGCGTTCAGGACCAGCAGACACTGCAGCTCAAGCTCCTCCACGAGCGGTGCGGACTCGAGACTCACTGAACACTCACTCGCTTCTCAACGTCTTAGTCACAGATCCTGCTGATGCGTGTGCTCTTGTGCTGTTATACACACACACGTCAGAGTTTGGGATCAGTGAGATTATATATGTTTTTAAAAGAAGTCTCTTATGCTCATCAAAGCTGCATTTATTTGTTTTAAAAAACACAGTAAAAACAGTGAAATATTATTCTAATGTAAATCATCTGTTGTCTATGTGAATATATAGTAAAGTGTAATTTATTCCTGTGATCAAAGCTGAATTTTCAGCATCATTACTCCAGTCTTCAGTGTCACATGATCCTTTAACAAATCATTAATTTGAATCAATAGAATCAAAAAGATTCTATTTCAAATAAATTCTGTTCTTTTGAACTTTATATTCACCAAAGAATCCTGAAAAATAATTTTACACTGTTTTCATCATTGATTATAATCATAAATGTTTAAAAAAATTAGAATGATTTGTGAAGGATCGTGTGACACTGAAGACTGGAGTAATGATGCTGAAAATTCAGCTTTGATCACAGGAATAAATTACATTTTTAAATATATTAAAATAGAAAGCAGTTATTTTAAATTGTCATAATATTTAACAATATTACTGTTTTTTTGTTTTGTTTTTTTAATCAAATAAATTCAGCTTTGGTGAGCAAAGTGTTTTAAAGTGTTTTTAAAGTTTTTTTTAAACATTAAAAATCTCACCGATCCAAAACTTTTGAACGGCGAGAGAGAGAGAGAGAGTGAGAGCGAGAGAGGGAGAGACACATTAGGAGAAGCATTTACATAATTACGAACTTAAAAATACAGTATCAAATTGAATAGAGTCTCATTATGAATCGGATCAAAATGTTCTGAATTTGCAAAACCTATGAATTGTGAATCAAATCAACCTAAAGATTCACACCCTGTTCTGAATGGTGAACCGTATGCTAATGACTCGCATCTGATTAACACGCCACGCTCGTACCGTCATGAATATTTTCATCAGGGCCCGTATTATCCTCTTTATGATGGAGATACTGCCATAATTAACAGACATTAATGTTGCATGAGTCTCTTTGAGTTCAGGAGGGCGTCTTTAGAGAGCGAGTTTCTATTGAACTCGAGTGTCTTTACTAATTATGCTGATAATTCCCCTCGGCGTGAACCCGTTCTCCGTTTGTTCGGCAGCAGGATCTCCATGAGAAAGGCCTTGGCTCTCGATGATGTTTCATAACGTGAACCGTGATCTTGTTCTGAAAATGTTTTGTTTGATTGACAGGCAAAGCAAAGAGATGAAGGGAAACCAGGCGAAGACGTCCATGGAGAACAGCAAAGCCATCAGCCAGGACAAGAGCATCAAGAACAAGGCTGAGCGCGAGAGGTGCGGGTCCACAGAACAGCATGATGGACCTCTGACGCTCGCAGATCTGACCTGTGTGTGTGTGTGTGTGTGTGTGTGCGTGCAGGAGAGTTCGGGAGCTGAACAGCAGCAACACCAAAAAGTTCCTCGAGGAGAGAAAACGGGTTGGTTGATGATCTTTAATATGGGACTTTCTTTGTTTGGTTGGGGCTATAAATGGAGTTTTGAGAAGTGGATGCAGCTTTAGTGCTGTATGATTATTATCATGAGAGAAAACATGAGAGAGAATCAGGCGTCAGTTTCTTCAGATTGTTCTGATTTTCTGCAGTGAAGTTATTTATTTTCATTTTAAGAGTCTGAGACTAAAATTATGCATTTCAGAAGTCGAGTCAGCTTTATTTCTACAGCGCTTTATACAGTACAGATCGTTTCACAGCAGCTTCACAGTGATAAACAGAATCAGTGATCAAACTTCATTAGATATGAGATGAACTCAGATTCAGCAGTGAAGCAGCTCTACACAACACAATAGAGTCAGGCTTATGTAATAGATTATCAGCCATATGGGAGCTTGTTTCCACCACAAAATAAACAATAAAATGGGAAATTGTGACTTTTTTTCATCAAAAAATTCTAAAACAAATTTCTTCAATTTGTGAATTTATATCTCACAATTCTAAAGAAAATCAGAATTGTTAAATATAAACTTGCAAGTGCGGGGAAAAAAATCAAAATTCTGAGATCAAAAGTACCTTTTTTTTTTTTTTATTCTGTGGTGGAAACAAGCTTCCACTCAGTCCTGCTTCTTGTTTTATTTATTTTTTTGTTTTGTATATAATATCTTGTTGATGTTGGCGTGATGTTGACGTGACGTTGACGTGACGTTGACGTGACGTTGGCATGACATTGACGTGACGTTGGCGTGACGTTGACGTGACGTTGGCGTGATATTGACGAGACATTGGCGTGACATTGACGTGGAGTTGACGTGTTATTGACGTTGACATTGATGTGACGTTGACATGATATTGACGTTGGCATGACATTGACATGATGTTGGCGTGACATTGACGTGACGTTGGCGTGATATTGACGAGACGTTGGCGTGACATTGACATGATGTTGGCGTGACGTTGGCGTGACATTGACGTGACGTTGGCGTGGCATTGACATGATATTGACGTGGAGTTGACGTGTTATTGACGTTGACATTGACGTGACGTTGACATGACATTGACGTGACATTGACATGATGTTGACGTGACATTGACGTGACGTTGGCATGACATTGACATGATGTTGACGTGACATTGGCGTGACATTGACGTGACGTTGGCGTGGCATTGACATGATATTGACGTGGAGTTGACGTGTTATTGACGTTGACATTGACGTGACGTTGACGTGATATTGACGTGACATAGACATGATGTTGACGTGACGTTGATGTGACGTCGGCGTGACATTGACATGATGTTGACGTGGTGTTGACATTGACGTGACTTTGGCGTGACATTGACGTAACGTTGGCGTGACATTGACATGATGTTGACGTGGTGTTGACGTGACGTTGGCGTGACTTTGGCATGACATTGGCGCGATATTGACGTGACGTTGGCGTGATGTTGGTGTGACGTTAACATGACTTTGGCGTGACATTGACATGATGTTGACACGCTCTTCCGTGTCTCCGTCTCAGTTGGCCATGAAGCAGGCGAAGGAGCTGGAGCAGCTGCAGAAGAACCAGCGTGAGCAGCTGGAGAAACTCGAGAAGTTCAATGAGCAGGTAAAACCTTCAGCCGTCACTGACACTGGACGGGTTTACTAGCTAAACCTGCTAGATTTTCAACAGTTAGCTGAAATGAATGAATGGTCACCCTTCTCTTGATTTCATATTATTTGCATTTTGTCCTCCATTTTTCATATTTTGTACGTGTGACATCTGAAGCCATGCCTTAAATATGATTTGCCTTTTCTTTGAACAGCTTTTGAAATCCCATCATGCAAACAGTCAGACTCCAGGTAGGCTCACCATCGCTTTCCTCTGTCTTCAGTTCCTCATCAGTCTCGTTTCTGCCTTACTGAGGGTTACTGCTTCTCAAACATACTAAACGGAGAAAAACACACCACAAAACATCACGTTCTTCCTCACTCTTTCTGCCTTATTTTCCAGCACTATTAAATCAATATACATTTACTGAAGTTTTTTTTTTTTTTTTTTGTATAAAAATGAAGTTAAAACATTAAGTAATTGGCCATTTGTTGTAAGGTCCCGCCCATTTGACAGCTCGGCCAGTCATCATAGAGAAGCCAGGCAACTGGCAGCCGATTGGACGTTGAGCTCCAAATCAAGTCAAGCCCATGCTGCTCTCACAGACGGGACTCTGTATACACTATACTGTATATACACATATAAAAAGAGCTAGTCAGTTGATTAGTTATGTATACTAATCATGTCATTGCAGCACTTCAGATGAGCCTGTTGAAAGTCTCAGTATGATTTGCTGTCATCACACCATTGTTCCTGTGTTATGAAACGATACTCATCACTGTCCACATGAGTCATTTCACACCGTGAGTCACTCGCTGTTACTGAACACAAGCGTTTGAAAGTGTTCCCTACAGCATCCAGTATTCACTCCACGATGAGCAGAGAATCAGAGCGTTCAGCATCATCGAGTCGGTGACAGAATCATGAACAACATAACAATACTGATTCTGATTCCAAGAATGAATATTTTAGTAATTTAGCTCTCATTTTAAATTGGACATGATGAAAGGAATGGCCTGCGGTTCAGTGAGTGAATCAAGAGTCGCTAGATTGATTCTGTTAGGGAACGAGTCATCAGATGATTCAGTTAGTGGTGGAACTTACTTTCCTCACTTCCAATGATTTGATGGACGAAAGTTTTTCAAATAGTTGTAGGTAACACTTTAAAACACTTTGTTAACATTAGTTAACAAGAACTAACAATTAACAGTTGTATTTTTATTCACTTATGGTAACAAAGATTAATAAATACTGTAACAAATGTATTGCTAATTGTTAGTTAATGATAGCTAATGCACTAACCAATGGGACCTCATTGTAAAGTGTTAACTTTAAGTGTTTCTTTTTATAAAACCGCTGGATAATAAAAGAATATGCCAAGCTACTTAGACTTTGTTCTCTTCATTACGACCCCGGGATCGATTTTAACATGAAGTTTACATGAAAATCATTTTAATTTAGTTACTGAATATAGCTCTGAATAAGTCACTGTCTGAATGAACAGCATCTTTATAACAAGGTCCCACTTGTTAATGTTAATGCATACAGTATTACCTAACAGTAAACAAGACTTTTGTTACAGTAGTATTTAATACTCATTGTTAACATTAGTTCATGTCCATTAAATTAAACTAACAGATATAACTTTTGATTTTAATAATTCATTAGTAAATGTTGAAATTAACATGAACTAAGATTAATAAATGCTGTAAAAGCATTTTTCTAACCAATGTTAACAAATGTTAAACCTTATTGTAAAGTGTTACCGTTTTTTTTTTTTATTCTAGACAACAGATCTGGATGAATGAATGGATGGATGGATGGAGGGGCGGATGGATGGATGGATGGATGGATGGATGGATGGAGGGGCGGATGGAGGGATGGATGGATGGAGGGGCGGATGGATGGAGGGATGGAGGGGCGGATGGAGGGATGGATGGAGGGGTGGATGGATGGAGGGGTGGATGGATGGAGGGGCGGATTGATGAATGGATGGAGGGATGGATGGAGGGGCGGATGGATGGATGGAGGGGCGGAGGGATGGATGGATGGAGGGGCGGATGGATGGATGGATGAATGGAGGGGCGGATGGATGGATGGATGGATGGATGGAGGGGTGGGTGGATGGATTGATTGGATGGATGGAGGGGCGGATGGATGGATGGGCGGATTGATGGATGGATGAATGAATGGGTGGATGAATGGATGGAGGGGCGGATGGATGGAGGGGTGGATGAATGAATGGATGGAGGGGTGGATGAATGAATGGATGGAGGGGCGGATGGATGGATGGATGGATGGATGGATGGATGGATGGATGGATGGAGGGGTGGGTGGATGGATTGATTGGATGGATGGATGGAGGGGCGGATGGATGGATGGGCGGATTGATGGATGGATGGATGGATGGGTGGATGAATGAATGGGTGGATGAATGAATGGATGGAGGGGCGGATGGATGGAGGGGTGGATGAATGAATGGATGGAGGGGTGGATGAATGAATGGATGGAGGGAGGGACGGATGGATGGATGGAGGGGTGGATGGATGGATGGATGAATGGATGCATGGATGGATGTGAATCTGATGGCGTGTCTGCTGTGATTCTCCAGGCCAAAGACATGCAGAAGATGGTGAAGCTGGAGGAGGACATGGACCGCAGACCAGCCACAGTGGTGTAAACGCTCCGTCAGTCCACTGAGAAGACCAGAGGAAACCCTCATGATCTCCCACACGAATCACGAGTGCTGAAGACATCCGTCTGTCCCTCGGGCTCCGTCTTCATCCGTCTGTCCCTCGGGCTCCATCTTCTGTCTTACACCCCGAGAGTCCCTGCCGTCTGTAGATCTATAGCCCCGCCCACTCTCCCTACCTCAGCTCTAACCCCACTTACTCTCCCTACCTCAGCTCTGACCCCGCCCACTCTACGTACCTCAGCTCTTACCCCGCCCACTCTACGTACCTCAGCTCTTACCCCGCCCACTCTACGTACCTCAGCTCTTACCCCACCCACTCTCCCTACCTCAGCTCTTACCCCACCCACTCTACGTACCTCAGCTCTTACCCCGCCCACTCTACGTAACTCAGCTCTGACCCCACCCGTACCTCAACTCTGACCCCACCCGTACCTCAACTCTGACCCCACCCGTTCCTCAACTCTGACCCCACCCGTTCCTCAACTCTGACCCCACCCGTTCCTCAACTCTGACCCCATGACCCCACCCGTTCCTCAACTCTGACCCCACCCGTTCCTCAACTCTGACCGCACCCGTTCCTCAACTCTGACCCCACCCGTTCCTCAACTCTGACCCCACCCGTTCCTCAACTCTGACCCCATGACCCCACCCGTTCCTCAACTCTGACCCCACCCGTTCCTCAACTCTGACCGCACCCGTTCCTCAACTCTGACCCCACCCGTTCCTCAACTCTGACCCCACCCGTTCCTCAACTCTGACCCCATGACCCCACCCGTTCCTCAACTCTGACCCCACCCGTTCCTTAACTCTGACCCCACCCGTTCCTCAACTCTGACCCCGCCCACTCTCCCTACCTCAGCTCTGACCCCGCCTACTCTCCGTACCTCAGCTCTGACCCCGCCCACTCTCCCTACCTCAGCTCTGACCCCGCCCACTCTCCCTAACTCAGCTCTGACCCCGCCCACTCTCCCTAACTCAGCTCTAACCGCCCCCACTCTCCCTACCTCAGCCCTGACCCCGCCCACAGCAGCTAACTCCTCTCACAGCTTGTGCCGTAGCTCCGCCCCCACGGTGAAGATGGCGCTGGTGGGACAGACCCGTCACACACGTGTTTTTCTACAGTCCACTGCAGCCCGTCCGTCATCAGCAGAGCTGCAGCCATGATGGGTCGACGACTCAAAAGTGAACTTTTCAACCCGTATCTCACCCGTAGCAGAGCCAGGCCAACGGACGAGTCTGATTAACAGACGGTCTTGTTAATGTCGTCAGCACAATACCTGTGAACGATGCGCTAGTTTAATGTCCTGAGCACTTTATATGTGATAGGATGTCGAGGACCTTTGACTATGTAGCAGAGCACTAGCTTTCCTCAGTACAGTAAGAATGTAGAGTCTGGAATCCACACGAGTTCTTCTGCTGTCCCGAGCTTTTATCGTCCGTTTTTAAGACGCACACGTCATTTTAACCCAAATGTTGTTTTGTTTTAGCGGTGACACTTTTTAAACAGGCTTTGAGATGTAGATGGTGCTCAAGGAGTTTGCTTTCGCTGTTCGGTACGCAACGGATCCAACCTCAATCTCGTAGCGGCAGGTTCTGATCCATGTGGATTTGGACGCATCATCAACACAAACTCTTTACTTTCCTCGGACACGACGCTGAACTTTGGTTCCACTTGTGTTTGTGTTCTCTCACTTTCAGGAGGTGTGATCTATCGGTACTTGTTTTAAAGAGCGGTGATTGATTGTACTGTTTATTCCGGCTCGTATTTGCCGAGCACTTAAGGGATTTTGGAATCATATGTATATTGGTTGTCGTGGGTTTTCCATTTATTGGTTTCGTTCCCTTTTCTTCTTTTCCTTTGCATCATGTTTTCAAGTGTTTGGCGGTGACCACATATCTCGTGTGAAAGCAAAGTGCTTTAAAACTCCATCGCTTACAAATGTGCCACTAAATGTCATGTAGGACCTTTAAATTATTTTACTATGATAAATGCCAAAATAAGGGGTTATTTATATAAAGATATATATATTATAGCGGGTAGTTTAAGACTACATTTGATTTCTTAGAAGCTTTTTGCACTAGATGAATGTTTTCTGTTGTGCGACTTCCTTGTAGACTTTTGCTCAAAATTTTAGTTTGCGGGAAAAGCAGATTATTTTTGCAGAACTTTCGCTCTGAATTTCACCCGTTTCTATTCGTTTGTCTTTCTGTAGCTCAATGGACCATGCTGTGGGTGCTTTTGTATTTATATATATATATATATATATATATATCGTATTTGTCAAACTTCTAGCAATGAAAATACTCAAAAAATACTGTTGTTATCCTGCTACTTTAATACTGTTTTATAGTATGTGTACCAATAAACTATTCCAGGTGTTAAATGAAAACTGTTGCTTGTTTATTTTATTGTCTGTCAGTGTCATTTCATGAAAACCGCTGCACTCTTATAAATAAAGTTTCCAAAAGTGAATGCCATAGAAGAGCCGTTTCTGGTTCCCAAATAAGTCAAGTCAAGTCAAGTTTATTTGTATAGCGCTTTTCACAATACAGATTGTATCAAAGCAGCTTCACAGTATTAAATTAAAATAATACAACAAAGTTTGTTTCAAGAGGAATTTATTGATTGATAAAATTAAATTAAATATCCCCAAAATATCCCCAACTGAGCAAGCCAAAGGCAACCTCTCAGTGATAACCTCTCAGTGATCTGTTCTTAAAAGAACCACGTTTTTTAGCGTGAAGAACATTTAATAATCTTAAGAAGCTTTATATACCACTTTATACAATAGATTGTTTTACAGCAAGCCGTTTTACAGTATGTAAAACATGATAGAATATAAGAATTACGGCTCACCGGTGTGTTCATGTTTTTACTCGCGTCTGAACAGAAGAAACTAACTGGAGATTTTCACAACAAAGAAGGCGGAGCCTCAGAGCCACACCTTCCTGTTACATCATCATCACCACCGACCAATGGGTGTTCAGAGGTGTTTAACAGCCAGAGCAAACTTTTCAAGAAAGCTGTTTCTAACTCCAGAAACACTTCATTTTGGCCTGATTTTTTTTGGAACCAGTAGATGTTTTCAGCTGTTTCGCTAACTTACGTTAGATTTGTGCCGCATCTCATTCACTGTGTGGAAATGCCTCTGATTTCATAGAGATGTGGCTGAAAGCACATTAAATGTTCGGAGTAAATTATCTTCTCTGTTGAGTATGTATAGCATTTTCAAATATCACTTATATATGTCAGATAGCAGCGACATATTATGTGCAAAAAACCCAAAGCACCTCCAGCTGTTTGATGTCCAACGCTGCAAATGTGTCATTTATCCAAAGATATGAATAAGAAGAAAGCCTTCGGTGTCTGTATCAGTAGACTTGAGTTAGTTAAACCTCCCCCTTTCCAGTCAATAATCACATGCAGTAATTGGCACATGTATTCATATCATTCAGCCGGCGCTCTCAGAAGCCCTTATTACAATCAGCACATTAATACACATCCACTTATGAACAATAAAGTGTGATAATGAGATTCGTGTTGTCGTGGAAACTCCACAGCGCAGCAGTATAAAGAGTGCGGAGATCATCAGCGGAGAGACGATTGCCTGAGGAACGAGTCTTAAACATGCTGAAGCTCGACTCCAAGACAGACACCAGGATCCTTTTGGACGCCATCTCCAACGACAAGATCCACCTGGCCAGGTTCATCCTAGACGCTCTGGATGGGAAGATCATCGACTCCGAGACGGAAGGAGCGCAGACGCCTCTGGTTTCCGCCGTGTTCCTCCAGGATTCGCAGGCGAGGAGCAGGTTCATGAATCTCCTCTTGCAGAGAGGAGCGAGTGTGAACCGGCCGGACGAGAGCGGGCGTACGGCGCTAAGCTACGCCTGCGAGATGGGATTCCTGAATGCGGTGAAGATCCTGGTGGAGAACGGAGCTGATCCCGAGGCGGCGGACTCCTGGGGGAATACGCCACTCATGTACGCCGTCGTGGCCAGACGTCCAGCCGTCGTGGAGTTTCTGGTGCGCGCTTTTAAAAGACTGGGACTACAGATCGACCGGCAGAACAAGGTGGGAAATTCTGCGGTCGAGGTGGCGAAGCATCTCGGACACACGGAGTGTTTACAGGCGCTCCGGAGTCTCTCCAGGAGGATTCATGACGACACGCTGGCTGAAAGACTTTCCACCGTGAGCATCGATGAAGATGAGGAGCCCAGCGAGAGAAGAGCTCCACCTGAAGAAGGGACTCGCCTTCACGTCGGTTTAACCCGGAAAAGATCCCTTGGTCTGCGGAACCGAATCCAGTCGATGGACTCTATTGAGGAATATGAGAGGGAAAGTGATGCGTTCTCATCACAAGGCCTCATGTTCTCTAGTGTTTCAGCATCAAAACCTCCTCGGAAACATGCGGATCATCTGCCTAACAGCTCGAACAATCTCCTGCCTGCCCTGTTTTACTCGCCGAGACCCTCCAAAACACCATGGAGAAGCTGCACTCCTGATTCTCCTCCGTCGGGTCCTCTTGGCATTTTATTAACTCCTTTCGGCAAAAGCGCCAAAGAAGAGCTTGAGAAAGCTAAGAAACGTCTGCCCGTCCGGAGGTTTGATGAACGCTATTATCAGAAGAGGTGCAGTTTACCAACGAGCACTCTGGCAGCGGCGGCCCCGGAGCGCAGTAAGAGCAAATCCCAGCGGAAATCCCCCGGGAACACCGGGAACAGATCCACGAGCTCTCTCGGCGGCCGGCTGTTGAGGAGATTCACGTTCCCGGAGCTCAAGCGGAGCAGCGGAGAGGCTTGCGGAGCTTCGGATCTGCCCGGACGCTGTATCCCGAGGTCAGAGACGTTTCCCCTGGGAAAGAGCCATCCTCAAGTGGGAAGCAAGCCGAGCATCGACAGCATTAGTGCAGTCAAGTGTGAGTTTGACTTTCAGTGTAAAGCTGCTCCAAATGCCTGATCATGAGCGGATTAATCTCTCATGAGCACGAACTACTGCAGCTTCAATATAATACAAGAGAATGGGACACACAACGATATTAACTAGTTACATGTTTTAGGACATAAATGATCTTTGTGTTGTGGACATTTTGTGTCATTTTCCACATTTTCCTGCAGCTGATGCCGTTTCAGCAAGATGTCCATCAGTGAAACAGACTCACGGGTTCACATCTCTTCACCAGCACTTCTGGAAAACAAATTGATAACACTTTACAATTAGGTTCATTAGTTAACATTAGCTAACATGACCTAAGAATGAACAATACTTCAGGATTTATCAATCTTAGTTAATATTAATTTCAGCATTTACTAATATGTTGTTAAAATCAAAGGTAGTATTTGTTAATATTATTAATGCACTGTGAACTAACATGAACAAACAATGAACAGCTGTATTTTTATTAACAAATATTAATAAATACATTAACAAATGTATTGTTCATTGTTCATTTTATTAAATACATTAACTAATGTTAAGTAATGAACTTTTTTGTAAAGTGTTACCAAACATGTATATTACTCTTTTTCGTGCCAGTGTTTTGCATACCGGTCATTTATGTTAGGGCAGACCGGGGCTAGTTGTCACAGTGGTTTATTTTTGAAAGTCAATTTCTGTTTAGACACAAACCTAACAGCTACAAAAATAAATAAATAAATATTTACAATTATTGGGAACATTGGTTTTGCCCCGGTCAATAACTGACGTGTGTGGGGTTTTTTTTCTTCTTCTCCATTCAACACTCGTTACCCCTATAGCAGATATAGATATAGAATATTGTCACTCTATACGGGGTAAGTTGTCATCTGTCATTAAACAGCCTCTGCATACAAAAAAAGGCAATTAAGAAATATTTTACAAAACGTTGACATACAGAAAACTATCAGAAACTGCAATTAATGAATTGCTTAAAAATACGCACAACAAACCACGTTTATGAATTCATGAAAAATACTCGTCTGAATGTATGCGAGTGTTTTATTGTAAATTGCTTAAAAAATGATTGTATTTTATGACAGTGCTCTAATACGCATTAAAACCCTGATAGATCCTGAAGATGCAGACCATGTGACAACTAACCCCCAGTGTCCCATAAAAGGATGTTTTTGTTTTTTACTAAATGCAATAAAGTGCATCCCTGCAGAAAAGGCATTCCCTTTATTGCGTTTCCCTGCGGAAAACCACCGAAGGACTTTAACGTGCGCGTCGTGCGCGAGCAGGAGTGAAGCACACCGGCTGATGATGATGATGATGATGTGATGATGATGTGATCGCTGGACGCGGGCTCGTGTCGCGCTGCAGTGCGGGGTCCGCGGAGTGTCCGAGCGCACGAGTGATGCGTGCGCGTCGCGAGCGTCTGCAGGCGTGAATCACGCGCACCTGCATCTGATGCTGGAGTTCCTCTGGAATCTTCCGCTCATTCCCTGCAGGATCTTCTCTTCATGATGGAGTTTCACTGCACTGCACTTCTGCTGCTCGGTAAGTTCTGCTCGCATGTTTATGGCATAAAAACCTATAGTTTATTTTTGACATGTAGCGCTTTATACGAGACAGGCGCGTGCAATACGCAGCTTCACGAGCAGGAAAATAGCAGAATCAGCGATGCAAACTTCATCAAATAT
>CM038638.1:37300160-37360160 GCA_021554675.1 Leuciscus idus | reverse complement strand
ACACACTCACACACACCGTCATCACTGCGCTTTTACACACTCACACACTCCGACCATCATTGCGCTTTTACACACTCACACACACTCCGACCATCACTGCGCTTTTACACACTCACACACTCCGACCATCACTGCGCTTTTACACACACACACACACACCGACCATCAATGTGCTTTTACACACTCACACACTCCGACTATCACTGCGCTTTTACACACTCACACACTCCGACTATCACTGCGCTTTCACTCACACACTCCGACTATCACTGCGCTTTTACACGTTCACACACACCGACCATCACTGCGCTTTTAGACACTCACACACTCCGACTATCACTGCGCTTTTACACACTCACACACTCCGACCACCACTGCACTTTTACACACACACACACTCACACACTCCGACCATCACTGCGCTACACACTCACACACTCCGACCATCACTGCGCTACACACTCACACACTCCGACCATCACTGCGCTACACACTCCGACCATCACTGCGCTTTTACACACACACACACTCCTTCACTGCGCTTTTACACACTAACACACTCCATCACTGCGCTTTTACACGTTCACACACACCGACCATCACTGCGCTTTTACACACTCACACACTCCATAACTGCGCTTTTACACACTAACACACTCTGACTATCACTGCGCTTTTACACGTTCACACACACCGACCATCACTGCGCTTTTACACGCTCACACGCACCGACCATCACTGTGCTTTTACACACTCACACACACCGACTATCACTGCGCTTTTACACACTCACACACACCGACTATCACTGCGCTTTTACACGTTCACACACACCGACCATCACTGCGCTTTTACACGCTCACACGCACCGACTATCACTGCGCTTTTACACGTTCACACACACCGACCATCACTGCGCTTTTACACGCTCACACGCACCGACTATCACTGCGCTTTTACACACTCACACACACCGACTATCACTGCGCTTTTACATGTTCACACGCACCGACCATCACTGCGCTTTTACACACTCACACACACCGATCATCACTGCGCTTTTACACACTCACACACTCCGACTATCACTGCGCTTTTACACACTCACACACTCCGACTATCACTGCGCTTTTACACACTCACACACTCCGACTATCACTGCGCTTGCACACACTTTTGAAAGTCACGTGTCTAGTATCTGTAAAACCGCATTCTTCCTTCTTAAAAATATATCTAAATTACGTCATATGCTCTCATTGACAAATGCGGAACAGTTAGTCCATGCGTTCATGACCTCAAGGCTAGATTACTGTAATGCTCTACTGGGTGGTTGCCCTGCACGCTTAATAAACAAACTACAGCTGGTCCAAAACGCAGCAGCTCGAGTTCTTACCAGAACCAGGAAGTATGACCATATTAGCCCGGTTCTGTCAACACTGCACTGGCTCCCTATTAAACTTCGTATACATTTTAAAATATTGCTGATTACTTAAAAAGCACTAAATGGTTTAGCTCCGCAGTGCTTGAGCGAGCTCTTAACGCATTCTAGTCCTTCACGTCTATTGCGATCTCAGAATTCCGGCCAGTTGATAATACCTAGAATATCTAAATCGACTGCTGGCGGCAGATCCTTCTCCTATTTAGCACCAAAACTCTGGAACAGTCTTCCTACCATTGTCCGGGAAGCAGACACACTCTGTCAGTTCAAAGCTAGACTAAAAACACATCTCTTTGACCTAGCATACACATAACACATTATAGACTTCTATAATTCAATGTTAGGCTGCATAGATTAGGTCAGCCGGAACCGGGAACACTTCCCATAAATCCTGATGTACTCGTTACATCATAAGAAGAAAGGCGTCTACGCTAATATTAGTCTTTTTAGAAGGTTTGCGTTCTCGAGCTCCAAACACTGTTGTTGTGCGAATGAGCGGTCGGAGCGCGTTGAGGGTTTTCTGTGAGAACGTTGTGTGTTAGCGGCCGTTAAGTTAATAACTAATGATCTTTACAACGGAAGTGAAACAATCAAAACTAACTTTATCTGGACAATAACTTTATTCTAGATCTACTGTAAAGCCTAAACAATCTCTGTTACTGTAATCTCCTGTTAACACTGTAAAGCTGCTGTGAAACATCTATATTGTTAAAGCGCTGTATAAATGAAGGTTTGACTTGACTTGACACTCACACACACCGACCATCACTGCGCTTTCACACACTCACACACACCGACTGACGACTCGCTACAGGATCTCGCCTGCTTCGTTACCATTTCAACTGTTTGTTCGATCTAGTTTAGCTAGAACTGCAGTGAATAAAAGATGATTCTGCTGATCAGAGTTCTGGTGGAGGTGTAATGACCGTGTGTGTGTGTGTGTGTGTGTGTGTGTGTGTGTGTGTGTGTGTGCAGCGGGGAAACACACGGCCAGCACACACCTCCTCTCAGCGCTGGTCACTCCCGCTGGACGCTCGTACGTGTGTTCGGCTCAGCAAACGCTCACCATGATCTCCAGTGACCATCAGAAGGGCATCACCGTCTACATGTACGACACACAGATTCAGCCCTTCGACATCACAAGCGACTTCGTCTTCAGTGAACGTAAGCTTGAACACGTTACAGCACAAAACAGTGACATTAATACACATTTGGGAGCAGAAATGATTCGGACACTTTGAGCTGATCATGTTTTGCTTAAGTGTTTTATCTTTAATTGCTAATGCTCTTTTTACACACAGACTGAACAAAATGAAGCATTGCTTGGTGATTGGTTGAGCTAAACTGGTATTATCTAATTGTGTAGTTAAATTTAACAGCTGACAGATATTCAACATTATTCATGTGTGAGACAGTCTAACAGAAGGACGGACAACACCAGTCAAATATCAACTGAGTTCATAACTCTGAGTTCTGCTCATATTTTATCACCATTTTCTAAACTATAGCGAATAAACTGATAATGTGAGAAGTGTTGAAGATGTCTGAATAAATTTTGGTTTGACTGTACATTTACTGGAGAAGCACAATTACTTAAAATATTTAATCTTGCTTAATGAAAAATGTCTCAAAATGAAGTTGTGCTTAAAACAAGAACAAATATCTCAGTGGATTCAGAAAAATAATCTTGTTTTCTCTTTGAATTAAGCACAAACTCACTTCATCTTTCAGAAAACACTTTATATCTTCAGTCATTTTGCTTCTTCTCCAGTAAATGTGTCTTGATTTAAAAATGTTTAGATGTTTGTGCTGGAGAACGAGACAGAAACTCTGAGGAAGAACATCATGCTTTGCAGTGTTTCTGCAGTCCGGTTTCTTCCAGTGTGTGTGTGTGTCTGTCGCAGTGGTTTAGTAGTTCAGGTTCTGGTTTGAACAGGTTAGTTGTGTTGCGTGACCTCTCGGTGACCTGTGAGATGTGTGTGTAAGAGTGTGTGAGGGTGTAATGGCTGTTTACCGCAGTGAGCGTTCCTCTTCTCTTTATAGTCTCAGTGATTTATGGGCCGATTGCTTCAGCGCTGAACAAAAGCTCGTCCCGCTGAGCGTCTCGCCCGGCAACATTACAGCTCCCTGTCCACCGCCGATGTGAAGGGAACAAAAGCTTACACTAGAAAATAAAGCTTCTGAACCTCCAGCTAAACCTTTTTTTTGTTTTTTGCAGCAATATTTTTGGTTCCCCAAAGAACGTTTCAGAGATCAGTTCTTATTAAAAGAGATGTTTTTTCTTATTGTGAAGAGTCTTTTATTAATCTAAAGAAGCTTTTCTCTCCACTTTAAAGAACCTTCAGTGGTTCCATGGATGTTAAAGCTTCCTCATGGAACCAGTGATGTCAGTCATTTGTCAGAGTGTGTGTCGGAGTGTGTGTGTGTCGGAATGTGTGTGTCGCAGTTAGTGTGTGTCGCAGTTAGTGTGTGTAGGAGTGTGTGGATCTGACTTCTGTCAGCGCATGAAGAGGATGAAGATGTTTCTGACAGATCTGTGTGTGTCGGAGTGTGTGTCGGAGTGTGTGTCGGAGTGTGTGTCGGAGTGTGTGTCGGAGTGTGTGTGTAGTGTGTATCGGAGTGTGTGGATCTGACGTCTGTCAGCGCATGAAGAGGATGAAGATGTTTCTGACAGATCTGTGTGTGTCGGAGTGTGTGTCGGAGTGTGTGTCGGAGTGTGTGTCGGAGTGTGTGTCGGAGTGTGTGTGTCGGAGTGTGTGTGTCGGAGTGTGTGTGTCGGAGTGTGTGTGTCGGAGTGTGTGTCGCAGTAAGTGTGTGTAGGAGTGTGTGTGTAGGAGTGTGTGGATCTAACTTCTGTCAGCGCATGAAGAGGATGAAGATGTTTCTGACAGATCTGTGTGTGTCGGAGTGTGTGTCGGAGTGTGTGTGTAGTGTGTATCGGAGTGTGTGCGTCGGAGTGTGTGGATCTGACGTCTGTCAGCGCATGAAGAGGATGAAGATGTTTCTGACAGATCTGCTGCTTCTGCACAATCTTATTTAAGGCGGTCGTGTTCGCTCATCATTCTCACACGCTGACCTCAGCATCACACATTAAAACTCAGCAAACTGATTCTCTAACAACGTGTGAATTTAACTTGTGCGCATGATTGGAATATCACATAAATCAGTTGTGAATAAAGCAGCATTTCCATCCCACAGTTGGCACAAAATATCAGTAATAAACTGTACGTTTCTGCAGTCGGCTGTTTCTCCTCCATCATAAACGAGTGTCTCAGAGCGTCAGACGACACACAGTAAACTCTGTCATGTTCTCTGGCGTTCGGATGCTGGTGTTCAGGAACACACTCGTGTGTGTGAGACGCTTCTGGAGGGAATTACACCAAATCATTCTGATCACACACTTCGACTCCCCCGTTTCAGAAACACCAAACCAACATTAGAGACGCTGAGATGCCATTGGTCCACTGGTTACTGTATGTTTTTCTATCATAATTTATGTGCAAACCAACAAATCCTAAAGCAGAACCACATCCCCATCACATGCTATCAGAATTATAAACAAGTTTCCTAGTCGAAACTGGACATGAACACACTCTCAAATCATATTTACTTCTGAAAGCTCTGAGAATTTGGACTCTCAAGTTTCCGAGTTGAGCGAGTCATGAACCTAAAACATGAGGAGAACCAGCGGCTGTGACTGATGTGCTTTATGAGTTTCTCCACAACAGCTGCATCATCTTTTATTGTTGTTAAAGTCGTGCATATTTACATGTATGAATAATCATTTGAAACATATTGTATGTTTTATACACAGTGATGCTGCCTTCACATGCTATCAGAATGATTATAAATATGAGTTTCCTACTCAAAATTCAGCATTTCCTAATCTGAGTTTCCTACTCGAAAATTCCAAGTCGGAAATTCCAAGTTGGAAATTCCTAGTCGAAATTCTTGTTCTGAGTTTCCACGTCAGAATCGGAGCCATAGACTTTCAACATGGCGGAGGAGAGAACGATTGCTTCACATGCTATAAGAATGATTATAAATATGAGTTTCCTAGTTTGAAATTCTGACTTGGAATTTTTGACTAGGAAACTCATATGTACAATAATTCTGATAATATGTTTAAAATGATTATTCATACATGTACATATGCCCGACTTTAACAACAATACAAGATAATGCAGCTGTTGTGGAGAAACTTCTAAAGAACATCAGTCACAGCCGCTCGTTCTCTCCTCCGCCATGTTGAACGTTTATGACTCGCCCAACTCAGTCCAAATGATCTCAGTGTTTCTCAGTAGTAAATACGACTTGAGATGGCGGTCATGTCCAGTTTCCTACTAGGAAACTCGTATTCACGCTAACTCTGCCAGCTTGTGATGCAGCACTAACTCGTGCGATCCGCTGAAGCTCCAGTGACGTGTTTCCAGTCTCTCGTGAGATTGTGTTGAACATGACCAGATGTCTGACTTCAGCTTCACTGAGTTTCAAGGCTCATTCGCCACAGACACGTGACAAGCATTTTTTAATGCGATATCTCAGAGTTTGTATAAAACTAGGTGGATTGAAACATATCCAATGAAAATCTTGTTAAAGTAGATGTTCGGCAGCCTTGAGGTGCAAAAGAACAGATCCTGAAACCTTACAACATTCACGTGGCTGATAGATGCTGATTTCGGCTGTGTTTGTGACGGAGGGTGTGTTTCTCTCCTCTCAGCGTATAAGTGTATAACGGACGAGCGCGAGCAGCTGGAGCAGATGTTGCCGCTGGTGTTGGGTCTCATCCTGGGCCTGATCATCGTCATCACCATCTCGGTTTACCACTTCCACCTGAAGCTGAGCGCTCAGCAGCCGCCGCTGCCCCGGGACCGCTCGCTCTACAAGAACATGTGAACTGTCCATGCACACGCCATACGCACATCATCACGACTCCTGTTTCTCCTGTTTCTCCTGTTTCTCTCTGGTCTGTGTGTGTCCAGTGTCTCGTAGGATGTTAGATGTCTAACGCCATCATCCTGTAACTGCTGCACTCCTCATGTGTGTCGTTTTCCACAACTAATGTATAAAAATAGAGATATTTCAATTGCTTAAAGGATATAAATAAGGTACAATGATTAATGATGATTGCATATTACTTTATGATTATAAAATATTTAATGTTTTTCAAAATGAGACAATAATGAAATAAATGATTTTGTGTCCATGTAGTGATGTGTGTATTAGTGTGAAACAGGATGTGTGTTCAACTTTTATGTGAGGAGTGTTTAACACGGTCTTCGATGACTGGGGTTTTTCTTTTACATCTGAAAAAGGGAAAATTTAAGGTTTATGCCTTCAAGTGCTGTCGGAATTATCATAAATACGAGTTTCCTACTCTCAATTTTCTAGTCGGCGTTTCCTAGTCTGAGTTTCCCAGTTAGAAATTCCTAGTTGGAGTCATAAACGTTCAACATGGCGGAGGAGAGAACGATTGCTGCTGTGACTGATGTTCTTCATTAGTTTTTCCACAACAGCTGCATCAACTTGTATTGTTGTTAAAGTAGTGCATATTTACATTTATGAATAATCATTTGAAGCATATTGTATATTTTATACACTGAAATTCCACAGCCCTTGTATAGAACGAGCTTGTATGCTGCTATTACATGCAAACGGAAACTTCTTACTTATTATTATAGTAAATACCAATTCCTAGTTGGGGTTCCTAGTCTGAGTTTCCTATTCTGAGTTTCCTATTCTGAGTTTCCTAGTTGGGGTTCCTAGTCGGAGTTTCCTAGTTGGGGTTCCTAGTCTGAGTTTCCTAGTCGGAGTTTCCTATTCGGAGTTTCCTAGTCGGAGTTTCCTAGTTGGGGTTTCCTAGTCGGGGTTTCCTAGTTGGAGTTTCCTAGTTGGAGTTTCCTAGTTGGAGTTTCCTAGTTGGGGTTCCTAGTCTGAGTTTCCTTGTTGGAGTTTCCTAATCGGAGTTTCCTAGTTGGGGTTTCCTAGTCGGAGTTTCCAAGTTGGAGTTTCCTAGTCTGAGTTTCCTAGTTGGGGTTCCTAGTCTGAGTTTCCTTGTTGGAGTTTCCTAATCGGAGTTTCCTAGTTGGGGTTTCCTAGTCGGGGTTTCCTATTCGGAGTTTCCAAGTTGGGGTTCCTAGTCGGAGTTTCCTAGTCTGAGTTTCCTATTCTGAGTTTCCTATTTGGGGTTCCTAGTCGGAGTTTCCTAGTCGGAGTTTCCTAGTTGGGGTTCCTAGTCTGAGTTTCCTAGTCGGAGTTTCCTATTCAGAGTTTCCTAGTTGGGGTTTCCTAATCGGAGTTTCCTAGTTGGGGTTTCCTAGTCTGAGTTTCCAAGTTGGAGTTTCCTAGTCTGAGTTTCCTAGTCGGAGTTTCCTAGTTGGGTTTCCTAGTCGGAGTTTCCTAGTTGGGGTTTCCTAGTCGGAGTTTCCTAGTCGGAGTTTCCTAGTTGGGGTTTCCTAGTCGGAGTTTCCTAGTCGGAGTTTCCTAGTTGGAGTTTACTAGTTGTAAATTGGACATGAATGCACTCTCAAGTTGTATTTAATTTCTCAAGTAATTTCCTACTTCCCGATTTTGAAGTTGTGATATGAACTCATCCCGTTCAAGCGCTTTGTTGTGTGAAAGAACAGGAATCATGGAGGACACCAGGTTTGTTCTTGGCTATTTCTTGAGGAAATCTTATTAAAGCCAAAATGTATAGAAGATATTTGATTTTGAATAAAATGTAGCGTCCTGCCGTACAGTGCGCACTGTCTAGATATTCAGCATGCACTTGACCGAAATTCCAGAATCGTCAGCACTTTCACTGTTCATAAAACATACAATATGCTTCCAATGGTTTTTTATATATGTAAATATGCACTACTTTAACGAAAAGACTACTTTTTTTTGTGGAAAAAAACGAATGAACAATAGCAGTCAGAGCAGCAATCATTCTCTCCTCTGTCATGTTGAAAGTTTATGACTCACCCAACTGGGAAACTCAGGTCAAAATTATCTCTGAGTTTCCTAGTAGTAAATATGAGTTGAGAGGGTGTTCATGTCCGATTTCTGACTAGGAAACACATATTCACGATAATTCTGATAGCACATGAAGGCAGCGTTAGATCCGTCAGAATGAAACATGACACGGAGACGAATGGGAAATCAATAAGAAGCATTCGGACGGCAGCAGTCACATCACTGGCATTGAAGATTTCCACAAATGAGGTGCGATCCTCACAGATCAATGTCTCGAGTCTCAGACACTGAAGACTTTATTGATCTGACACTCAATTAAAAACTCACTTTCTGTTGGGACGAAGTGATTTATGTTGCATTGCGCTCATAAAACACTGTTGCTCAAGGGTGATTCATCGTGCTTCAGATCTTTCAGGATTTTCACATGCTTTCAAATTTCTTTTCAGTCTCATGTCATTGTGTGTGTGTGTGTGTGTGTGTGTGTGTGTGTGAGAGTTAGTGCACATAATGCTCATGCTGCAGCTCAAGTCTCATTCAAGCATGTTCATATCATTCAATAAACCATTTTTTTGTCAAACTGTTCCTTTTTTATGTCGTACTTTCAAAACTGTACAGGCACATTTATTGTATACATGAAGAGTTCAGATGCAAAATCCTCTAAGTGCTATCTGAAAATTTCTTCTAGAATGATAATTTTTATCAAGCTCGTATATTTAAGTTCAGTAATTTCACTTAAATGACAATTAATAGGTAATTTTCATTGCTATTTAAGTGAAATTACTGAACTTAAATATACGAGCTTGATAAAAATTACCATTCTAGAAGAAATTTTCAGCTGGCACTTAGAGGCTTTTGCATCTGAACTCTTCACATTCACTGTGACAAGTCGGAAATTCCTAGTTGGAAAAAATTCCAAGTCGGAAATTCCCAGTTGGAAATTCCTAGTCTGTGTTTCCACACCAGAGTCGGAGCCATAAACTTTCAACATGGCGGAGGAGAGAACGATTGCTACTGTGACTGCTATTCTTTATTAGTTTTTCCACAAAAGCTTCATCATCTTGAATTGTTGTTAAAGCACGACTTTAATCATTTGAAGCATATTGTATGTTTTATACACAGCGATGCTGCCTTCACATGCTAGTTTCCCACTCGAAATTTCCTAGTCTGCATTTCCTAATCCTATTAAAAAATTCCAAGTCGTAAATTCCTAGTTGGAAAATCCTAGTTTGGAAATTCCTAGTTGGAAATTCCAAGTCGGAAATTCCTAGTCGGAAATTCCCAGTCTGAGTTTCCACGCCAGAGTCGGAGTCACAAACTCCGACGATTGCTGAGATTGCAACGATTGCTGCTGTGACTGCTATTCTTTATTAGTTTTCCACAACAGCTGCATTATCTTGTATTGTTGTTAAAGTCGGGCATATTTACATCTATGAATAATCATTTGAAGCATATTGTATGTTTTATTCACAATGATGCTGCCTTCACATGCTATCAGAATGATTATAAATATGAGTTTCCTATTCAAAATTTCCTAGTCTGCATTTCCTAATCTGAGATTCCTACTCGAAAATTCCAAGTCGGAAATTCCTAGTCTGAGTTTCCACGCCAGAGTTGGAGCCATAAACGTTCAACATGGCGGAGGAGAGAACGATTGATGGTGTGACTGCTATTCTTTATTAGTTTTTCCATGCATATTTTTCCATGCATATTTACATACATGAATAATCATTTGAAGCATATTGTATGTTTTATACATGGATATACATACATCTCTTCAGTGGGTTATACTGTTTTTAATGTGATTGTTCTGCTGACGAAACACTGCAAAAATATCTTTACAAGAAATTTCAGTAAAATAAAAAAATAAAAACTCCAGACAACATGAGCTGTAGAAAAATTATAAATAATCTAGGACCTTTCCACAGCTTTTTACAGCGGATCCCACTGAAAACACAGTACGTCTATCGCTCAGTCTGGCTCTGTTCTGAATAAGGTCTATTGTTTCAGACAACAAAGCACTTGAACATGACGAGCTCATATCACAACCTCAAAAGTAGACGGAAATCAGCAGCATACGAGCCTACAAAAGTAGGCTTTGTTCCTTGTCCTCTATCTCACATCAACGGTTTCCAGCAAGAAAATTCTCCTATAAATGTATTAAGATTTCTGGGTATTTCATTTGTTGTAGTACAGTACATTACTGTCATTATATTCTTAAAAAACATTACAAGAGAATAAAAGGATTTTTCACCAATCTCGCTTTTAGAATGTATTTGATGTTTGAGACTCTACAGAGAAAAGTCCCATGAATCTGCAGAATCATGTTTTAAACAAGAGCTCCAGATATAATTCATCTGCAATAAACTTCAAATATACTGTTTTAATATTTTTTATTAATCTTGATTAGTATGTCAGTAGAGTATATGAATATGTCATTACAGTATATGTCATTTCTGATGTGATTGTCATTTACAAGTAGTTCTGTGGAGAAAATGAAGACACTGTGTGTGTGAGTGTGTGTGTGTGTGTGTGTGTGTGTGTTTACAAGGGCCTAAAGGGGCCTAAAGCCACACAGAATACGGATAAAAACACACGATGGCACGTAGACATATTTGTGTTTTTTTTATTGAAAGCAGCTTTCAGTGACACACATGCGAGATCACGGTACAAAAGCAACATGACAGCTGGATCTGTATATCTCTACAGGTGAAACACACGTTCATATTTACAGATCACAGTGACCAATGAGACACAGGTGAGACTAGAAAACACGCGTGATCGATTATTGTGCCAAACACGTTAATATTGCTAGAGGTCGGATGAATGAATGAAGTGTTGGTGATCTAAACACACGAGCGACGGTCAGACGGTGAGAATGAGAATGAAAAAGGCCACACTACTGAGAAATCAGAAATCAATACAGCGTAGAAAACTCTGACGGCCGGCAGTATCTACAAATGCAGAATAAATAAATATATTCAGATTCATCTGTCTGCAACAGGGCGTTTAAATGACCATCTTCAAAAAAATTAAATATAAACAGTAGGAAAGTTTTTTATTATTATTATTATTATTATTAATATTATTTTGCAGAAACTCTCAAGTTCTATGTAACACTGCCCATTTCACCATGGTAACATCACAACAAAAATACTGCTGTTTATCAAAACTGTACAAGTAAAACTTACAATTGCTCTAAAATAGTTAGCGTGAGAAGACGACAGTGAAAAAGACGCTTGTTGGTTAAGAGACTCTATCGTGTGGCCCGACGGATCCGCCGCGGGATCAAACCGAACGCTAGCGGGCCGAGACGCGACCGCTCTTCTGTTCGTCGATGATGAAAGCGTCATGTGACTCCAGCGTCATGTGACCTCAGCGGTGGCGGTAATGGCGCATCAGAGGAACGATGCAGGCCGGCGGCCCGGACAGCTTCAGGAACGGGTTCTGCAGGAGCTCGAGCGCTGATGCACGCTGGGAAGGCTCGCGCACTAGCATCAGGTCCAGGAAGGCCCGCAGGACCGACGACACCTGAACCGGAACACACACGCCAGAAGATGTTCAACACACACCTGACGCCACGTGATCTGAACTGAGTCAGATGATCATAATGAGCTGATGTGGCTTTTATTGTCCTAACAGTGTCTATTCCTGAAGCTTGTTTCCGCCACAGAATGAAAAAATAAAAAGGTAATTGCGACTTTTTATCTCACAATTCTGACTTTTTTTCAAACAATTGCGTGTTATAAAGTCAGAATTGTGAGATAAACATGCAATTCTGAGAAAAAAAGTCAGTCTTTTTTTCCTTAGTATTGGACTTCATAACTCGCAATTGTGACTTTATATCTCATAATTTTGAAAAAAGATGTTGAGAAAAGAAACTCATAATTGATATAAAGTCGCAAGTGTGAGAAAAAAAGTCACAATTACCGTTTAAAATATTTTTTCTGTGGCGGAAACAAGCTTCCATAGTTTATATATAGTACATCCTACTTTATCCTCATACATAAAGACACTCACATAAAGTGATATATGATATATCCCAGACAGCAACGTAGTGTCGGCCAGATCCGGTGGATTCCACGTGTGCCAGATGTGGGCCGGATCTGGGCCAACACTGTGTTCTGTCTGGGACAGCAAATCTCAACTGCTCGATTATTTGTATCATCACAAAAAGTATTTACTATATTAACTATATTAAGGCCCGGCTCTAATTTGCTAAATGCAACTGTAAGGCCTGAAGATATTAACTCTTTCCCTGCCAGTGTTTTTTTTTTTTTAGTTGCCAGCCAGCGCCAGCATTTCTGATAATTTTCACAAAGCTCTCATGGACCGCAGATTATTTTGTTGTTTGAATATCTAAACATGCATATAAACTTACCAATGCACAAAATGAACGGAATGCACAGCTGATATAAAAAACTGGATGACAGGATTTCCTACTTCTAAATTCTGAAAAACTAGGGCAATTATATTATAGGGCAAAAAACGTCCTCACGTAATAATCTAGAATACTGTCTAACACTGGATGGCTGCTCTGTCAAGTCCTCGTCGTCGGTTAGGAACCTGGGTGTGTGTGTGTGTGTGTGTGTGCTCTTTGATACCAATCTTTCTTTTGAAAGTCACGTGTCTAGTATCTGTAAAACCGCATTCTTCCATCTTAAAAATATATCTAAATTACGTCATATGCTCTCATTGACAAATGCGGAACAGTTAGTCCATGCGTTCATGACCTCAAGGCTAGATTATTACTGTAATGCTCTACTGGGTGGTTGCCCTGCACGCTTAATAAACAAACTACAGCTGGTCCAAAACGCAGCAGCTCGAGTTCTTACCAGAACCAGGAAGTATGACCATATTAGCCCGGTTCTGTCAACACTGCACTGGCTCCCTATTAAACATCGTATACATTTTAAAATATTGCTGATTACTTACAAAGCACTAAATGGTTTAGCTCCGCAGTGCTTGAGCGAGCTCTTAACGCATTATAGTCCTTCACGTCTATTGCGATCTCTAAACTCCAGCCAGTGGATAACACGGACACACTCTGTCAGTTTAAATCTAGACTAAAAACACTGCGTATAACACTGAAAACACGGATTGGCGGAAAATTTCCATCAATGACAGGAAAAGAGTTAAGATGTTATAAACATCAACATCAGGATGTTTCCGCTCACGTGTGTTACGTTTCCCCTTTTCAAGGTTAGGCTCGGGGATCGAGGGGAACGTAACAAGATGAAAGGAAAGGCCACATGGAGCTTCTCATTCCCAACCCCAGCGCTAAGGAACACTGCCAACCACCAAAATCAACTGTACATTTAATTTATTATGAAAAGAAACTGTAACAGTAACACAAGTCTACCTAAGTTTTAGATATAACTTACCTGTCACAAAAGAAAAGAAAGAACAAAAAAACAATAGCATTTCCTTGACTCCCTAACTTGACCAAAACCAGGAGAAAAGTGATTAAGAAAAGAAAATGGCACCTCCTCTATAAGCGCAGCTAATCACCTTATGGGACTCTTTGAGTCGAGGCGGCAGGTTGTCCCGTATGCGTCTCATGGCCTGAAGTGGAGGCTCGTTGAAGTACGGAGGTTCTCCATCCACCATCTCAATCACCATGATGCCCAGAGACCAGATGTCCACCTGCACACACACACGGGACAGCAGCGCCACCAAGTCAAGTCAAGTCATTTATTATTGTCATGTGTACAAGTTACCAAGTACAGTGAAAAATGTAATGCTACTCCACAGACTATAGACAGACCAAATACAATGAACCTCATTGCTATATAAACAAAACAAATATACATATCCAGCAAACAATTTTGCATTTAAAACACGTCTAATAGCCGTTTAATAGCTAAATCGTGACTACAGATTGACCATGTCATGAAATGACACTGTCCAGCAATCAATTTTGCGTTTAAAAGACGTCTAATAGCCGTCCAAACACAGCCCTGACGTCTAGGCTAAAACAAGGCAAAACTTGGGCTGTCAGTGAAAATTGAATAGACGTCTCACCAGAACCCAAGATTAGACTAGTCATCAATTAGATAACAAAGAAATTAAATGAGTGAAGAAATGAAACCAAACACCATATAATCACTGTTTACTTTGCTTACATGATGGAATATCATACATCTCGCAAGTTATTCTGGCAAAAACGACATGTAACCAAATTCAAGGTTATTTTGGCTAGAAGTGTGTTACTCTTAGCCGGACTATATCGGGTCTATAGTTAACCTACTCATAGCCGGACTATATCAGGTCTATAGTTAACCTACTCATAGCTGGACTATATCGGGTCTATAGTTAACCTACTCATAGCAGGACTATATCGGGTCTATAGTTAACCTACTCATAGCCGGACTATATCGGGTCTATAGTTAACCTACTCATAGCCGGACTATATCGGGTCTATAGTTAACCTACTCATAGCCGGACTATATCGGGTCTATAGTTAACCTACTCATAGCTGGACTATATCGGGTCTATAGTTAACCTACTCATAGCCGGACTATATCGGGTCTATAGTTAACCTAGACTGTGAAATGACGGCTATTGCTTGCTGGGTATATACACACATTACCAAATGATTGATAAATCATATGACAATAAGATAATCAGTGACAAAAATAAATAAGACAATAAGTGACATAAAACAATAAAGTGACAGTGACACCAGTGCGTCATCAAACACAGGCTGCTAATGAAGGAGTGTACCTCAGTGCCGTAGGGTAATCGGGAGATGACCTCGGGAGCCATCCAGTACGGCGTTCCCACCAGAGACTTTCTCTTGGGAACCTCCTTAGACACTTGAGCACAGAAGCCGAAATCCGAGAGCTTGATCTGCGAGGGACGTATAGGACACAACGCAAAGCTGATTAACCGCTAATCACCCCTTCATTTGTCATGTTCTCTCAGCTAATTACAAGGTGGGAGACACGATTTAATTACTTGGAACTAGTGAAGTTGCTAATTATCCCTGATCACTTTTCTGTCCTCTCGATAAACACGTTTATGTGTGAAACTCTACAAACAGTCACATGTGGAGGAAGATGATTCAGTTCTTCACACGACTGCATGTCATGGGTTATATGCAGGGTTTGAAATGAACACCCGCCAAATGCGGGTAAAAATCAACTGTGGCGGGAAACGCTGTCAAATCACGAGCCAATGTGGCGTTACTTATGTTTACTCACTTTGCTGGGGAAGTTCGTGTAGCCAAATCTGCGCAGATTTAGCGCAAATACTGAACTCATCATGATATATTAAATACAGCATATTGAGCAGAAGATGGGGAACATCTGCACATATCTGGCTTACTTGAACACATTCGTCACTACGCTACAAATAATGGCGCGCTTGTTCATTTGCATTGAAGCAATAGCAAAGTTTAAAAAGTTGGTTAACAGAAAAGACATTGTTATTTTCCAACATCCTACATTTTTTGATGTTCTTTGTCTTGATCTGTCCACCTAAAATATATATATATATATATATATATATATATATAAGCTGTGACGTTGTTAATCTGGTTAATTTCTTCTTTTTTTGGCTAATAGAAGTTTTGAATGGCCGGTAACTTAAAACTTTAGTAGCCAAATTGGTCGGTGAGTAAAAAAGTCAATTTCAAACCCTGGTTATATGTTCATATATTATTATACACACGCGTCCGTCACTGGTGAGCAGGATGGAGTCGCTCTTGATGTCTCGGTGGATGACACCCTGTGTGTGGAGGTACGACAGCGCCTTCAACACCGACAGACAGACGGTGGCGATCTGCTCCTCATTCATCCTGTGAACCAAACACAGAACATCTCCTGAACATCTCCTGAACATCTCCTGAACATCTACTGAACATCTCCTCAGAACATCTCCTCAGAACATCTCCTAAACATCTACTGAACATCTCCTAAACATCTCCTGAACATCTCCTAAACATCTCCTGAACATCTCCTGAACATCTACTGAACATCTCCTCAGAACATCTCCTGAACATCTACTGAACATCTACTGAACATCTCCTAAACATCTCCTGAACATCTCCTGAACATCTCCTGAACATCTCCTGAACATCTGATCAGAACATCTCCTAAACATCTCCTGAACATCTCCTCAGAACATCTCCTAAACATCTCCTGAACATCTCCTGAACATCTCCTAAACATCTCCTGAACATCTCCTGAACATCTCCTAAACATCTCCTGAACATCTCCTGAACATCTCCTGAACATCTCCTAAACATCTCCTAAACATCTCCTGAACATCTCCTGAACATCTCCTAAACATCTCAGCAGTGACTTTACCAGGGTAAAAGGATTGTACAAAAGCTTATTAGCTGTTTTTTTTTCCTATATAACCAGTTTTTTTCTTCTTTTGGTACGAATTTACAACAAGTAGTCTCATTACTAATGCATTAACTAACATTAACTTACAATTAGCAACACATTTGTATTCATCAGTCTATACTAAAATTAGTTAAATAATTGTATTTTAAAAAATCTGATATTCATTCTTATTTCGTGTTAGTTCAAAACACAACTTTTGATTTTAATGATAGTTGTATTTCATTTTATTTTAATGTACTGGTAAATTTAGAAATTAACAAATTAAGATTAATAGATTAATGTATATAAATTAACTGGATGTAAATAACAATATAATATAATATAATAATATGGTGTAATATTGCGTGATATCATTTAAATGATTCAGTTTAATTTAAAATACATAATGTTTGCATTTAGCAGATGCTTTAATCCAAAGCAATTTACAAAAGAACAAGATTTATTAATATTTGTTTAAATTAGTTGGAATTTTATAAATTCTAATAAATAATGTATGAGTAAATGTTAAAATTAATATTTGCTAAGATTAATAGATTATTTATGTTAACTAATGCAGTTATATAACTAGTGTTGTCGTTATTTCTTATGTTCATCTTGTTTTACTCTTTTTAGCTACTATTTATTTATTTATATTTAATGCACAGTCTGACTGAGCAGGGTTAGTTTTATTCTATATAAGTGTGTATAAATCGTGCATGTGGTTCTGTAGACAGAAGCGTCCTTCATGGAGCCCCGTCAGAGTAATTACAAACACGTCCCGTTTGTGCATTAGTGTTGAGGAGGAGTGTGTGTGTGTGTGTGTGTGTGTGTGCGTGCGTGTGTTCAGCCCCAGGCGAGACAGATGAGCAGTGTGTGTGTGCGTGTGTGAGCGTGCGACAGCTGGGCCTCGTTCACGCTCCGCAGACGCCAGAGTCCCATTCACACAGCAGACTTTGTTCTGTTCTGAGTGTGTGTGTGTGTGTGTGTGTGTGTGTGTGTGTGCGTGTGTTTGTGTGTGTGTGTGTGTGGGTTTAAGGTTTAACACATATGTTTGCATGTGTGTTAAAGCTTATAGCATCAAACTGTGAGTGTCACGTGATGTGTGTGTCGATCAGATTCAGGACGCTGTCTAAGTCTCAGCACACACTCTCCATTATCGTCTCAAGCAGGACCGAAATAAAGCGACTCAGACTCATGAAGAGTGTGTTGGGGATGGAAGCGTGTCGGAGGGCAAGCGTTCCTCTGAAAGTGTGCAATTACAGTCCAACATCGAACTGACGAACAACGCCAATTACTGTAATTATGCTGACGCTTCGCGAAGCAGAGGCTGCGCTTAAAACACTAACTTTCACAATCATAAATCATCACTGGACCATAGTCTCACGCAGGAAACACTGCATTCATCTCCTGATACGCCTGTTTCTGCCAGAAGCTCAATGGAAAACTCAATAATGATGCCTAGTGTGTATAATCAGCAAATTAAATCCCTCACAAATGAAAGGTGCTTTATCTCACTTGATTCTTTCCTTCTTGAATTTGAATCTCGATGGACTCAAAGCAAAAGATCAATGATTCAAATCAATCGGTGTAAAACAGAGGATCTGATTGGACGAAACGCTCCTCTTACCTCGTGTGTGTGACGATGTCAGTCAAAGCTCCGCCCTCCAGGAACTCCATCACTACCCAGAGTTCATCACTGACCAGATAACTGTTGTACATGTCCACCACGTTCTCGTGATGGTAGTCTCTCATGATGACCACCTGCGATCAGACATGATTACAGCAAAAGCTGAAGTAAATATGTGCACTGTGTTTTTCAGTGTGTTTCAGCACTGTGTTCATTCACACGCCAGCAGCTCATGACCCATCGGTGTCGATTAGCAAACCACAACCAATCAATTCCCCACAGACACAATCAAGCCCCGCCCACATTTGTTCTTGTTCCTGAAGTGTTTCACTTGGATATGCAGAACAATAGAGAAGAAAAGACCAGTGCAACCTTCATTTCACAACGACTTTCCTACACAAAAAAAAAATCTCAATGGTTTAATATTTGAAAATAAAGAAATTAAGACAAATGTAATTCTTATATTTATTTTTATTTTTTATAACAGTAATATTTTGTATAATGCTTAATATTTTAATTATATACAGTGCATCCGGAAAGTATTCACAGTGCTTCACTTTTTCCAGATTTTGTTGTTACAGCCTTTTTCCAAAATGGATTAAATTAATAATTTTTCTCAAAATTCTACAAACAATAACCCATAATGACAACATTTACAGAGTTGTCCCGTAGACACTCCTTTGTTATCTTGGCTGTGTGCTAAGGGTCGTTGTCCTGTTGGAAGATGAACCTTCGCCCCAGTCTGAGGTCCAGAGCTCTGGAGCAGGTTTTCATCAAGGACATCTCTGTACATTCATCTTTCCCTCGATCCTGACTTGTCTCTCGGTTCCTCATCTTTCCCTCGATCCTGACTAATCTCCTCATCTTTCCCTCGATCCTGACTGATCTCTCAGTTCCTCATCTTTCCCTCGATCCTGAGGAGTCTCCCAATTCCTCATCTTTCCCTCGATCCTGACTATTCTCCCAGTTCCTCATCTTTCCCTCGATCCTGACTGATCTCTCAGTTCCTCATCTTTCCCTCGATCCTGACTAGTCTCCCGGTTACTCATCTTTCCCTCGATCCTGACTAATCTCCTCATCTTTCCCTCGATCCTGACTGATCTCTCAGTTCCTCATCTTTCCCTCGATCCTGAGGAGTCTCCCAGTTCCTCATCTTTCCCTCGATCCTGACTAATCTCCCAGTTCCTCATCTTTCCCTCGATCCTGACTAATCTCTCAGTTCCTCATCTTTCCCTCGATCCTGACTAGTCTCCCAGTTCCTCATCTTTCCCTCGATCCTGACTAATCTCCTCATCTTTCCCTCAATCCTGACTGATCTCTCAGTTCCTCATCATTCCCTCGATCCTGAGGAGTCTCTCAGTTCCTCATCTTTCCCTCGATCCTGACGAGTCTCCCAGTTCCTCATCTTTCCCTCGATCGTGACTAGTCTCCCAGTTCCTCATCTTTCCCTCGATCCTGACTAGTCTCCCGGTTCCTCATCTTTCCCTCGATCGTGACTAGTCTCCCGGTTCCTCATCTTTCCCTCGATCCTGACTAATCTCTCAGTTCCTCATCTTTCCCTTGATCCTGACGAGTCTCCCAGTTCCTCATCTTTCCCTCGATCCTGACTAGTCTCCCAGTTCCTCATCTTTCCCTCAATCCTGACTAGTCTCCCGGTTCCTCATCTTTCCCTCGATCCTGACTAGTCTCCCAGTCCCTCATCTTTCCCTCTATCCTGACTAGTCTCCCAGTTCCTCATCTTTCCCTCAATCCTGACTAGTCTCCCGGTTCCTCATCTTTCCCTCGATCCTGACTAGTCTCCCAGTCCCTCATCTTTCCCTCTATCCTGACTAGTCTCCCAGTTCCTGCCACTGAAAAACCCCCCCACAGCTGATGCTACTTCACTGTAGGGAATGGGATGGTATTGGCCGATCCTGTCTCGGAGGTCTACAGACAATTCCTTGGACTTCATGGCTTGGTTTGTGCTCTGACATGTACTGTTAACTGTGGGATCTTATAAAGACAGGTGTGTGCCTTTCCAAATCATGTCCAATCAACTGAATTTAACACAGGTGGACTGCAATCAAGGCTGTAAATACTTATGTACATGTGATTTTTTCATGTTGCCATTATGGGATATTGTTTGTAGAATGTTGAGGAAAATAATTAATTCAATCCATTTTGGAATAAGGCTGTAATGAAACAAAATGTGGAAAAGTGCAGTGCTGTGAATACTTTCCGGATGCACTGTATAATATATATATATATATATATATTCAGAAACTTTGGCCAAATTGTGCAGCACTAGGAACAAGCAGGGATTTTTCCATAATCGCAAATTTACACCTGGAAATAAAGGTTTGCGCTCACCTCATTGAACAGAAGCTCTCGCCGCTGCTGTTTCCTCAGGTCCATCTTCTTCACGGCCACCTGCTTCCCGCTGTGCTTCTCGGTGGCGATGCACACGATCCCCGTGGATCCCTCTCCGATCTTCAGGAAGTTGTCGAGATACTCGCGCGGGTCTCCGGGGTTCACCACCAGCTGGAGCGCGGCCCGGAACTGCTCGTGGGACACCCTGGAGGGGGGCGTCTCGGAGCTGGAGCCCCAGCTGGGTGGAGGATAGGCTCCGGGAGGGGTGTAGGGCGAGGAGGGCTGGGAGAGCGAGAGCGCCCCCTGGGGGGTATAGGGAGGACTGGGCTGGGAGAGCGAAAGCACACCCTGGGGGGTGTAGGGAGGACTGGGCTGGGACGGCGGGTGCTGGTACGGAGACGGCTTGTAGTGGAAGGGCGGCGGGTACTGGAAACCGGCCGGGTACGAGGGTTTGCCGTGGCTCTGAGGTAGTTTGAGGGGAATGCGTGGATACGACTCGCCCAACGGCACCTGTGGACTCCCGTCCCGAGAGACTCGCTCGTAGTCGCCCTGTTCGATTCAAACGACACACGTTAGCACTGAATAATGCAAACTCATAGATAGGATTGGGATGGAAAATCCTTGATGGGCCAAAATACTTGAAGTAATGAATCAGATACTTGTTATAAAATAAAAAATGAGATTCCTCTTATCGATTCCTTTGTGAGCATTTCAATATGACTTTAAACCATTCAAGTGTGAGATGTTTTCTGTTCTCATGTCTATCAGAATATTGGATCTGTGCAGTTCTTAAAGTGACAGCAGCCTAATATTCCTGCTCTATAATACACTAATATTCCTGCTCTATAATAACACTAATATTCCTGTCGTCTCTATAATAACACTAATATTCCTGCTCTATAGACTAATATTCCTGCTCTATAATAACACTAATATTCCTGCTCTATAATACACTAATATTCCTGCTCTATAATAACACTAATATTCCTGTTGTCTCTATAATAACACTAATATTCCTGCCATCTTTATAATAACACTAATATTCCTTATTCCTGTCGTCTCTATAATAATACTAATATTCGTCGTCTCTATAATAATACTAATCAAACAACAAAAGACAAAGAGAAAATTTACTCGTTCTTGACTTAATAACTTTTGTAGCTATACTTGTAATGTATTTTATTTATAAAGTCCAGTGTTATTTTACATTTGATTAGTTTCTGTACCAGAATACCTGAAAATCTTAAAACACTGTTTATTTCAATCATATCTTTGTTCAATTGTATCTATTTGTTGCGATTGCTGATTTTTTATTTGTTCTTTTTTAATTACGGAATGTTTACTTGTCTTTAATAATGCTTGAAATTTATATTAGTTCGGCTAGTTGTTTTTCTATGGTATTTTTAAACCATAGGAAAAAGTTTCTTGTGTAAGTGTTCTTTAGCCTGTTTTGTTCATGATATTCAGATACAATTGAATGTTTAACAATAAGACTAAATGTGAAAGATATCTGTTTTTTTTATTATTTTTTTACCTTATTGGAATGGAAATTAGGAATCGATAAGCAGAATCAAAATCGGAATCGTCAAAATTCAAACAATACCCAACCCTACTCATAGAGCGGAGAACGAGCTCATGATTCCTCATTACAGGCTGGAACAGTTCATTCATCACAGAGATGCTGTCTACTGAGGGAACACGCCTCAAACTGGAGCTCAATGTCACAGCGGGACGACACCTTAAATCACACTTAACCTGGATTCAGAAATCATGGAATCATGTACAAACCCGTCGAATGTGAACATTCAAGAAACACTTTTATTCAATGGTATTTTATTCAATATCTTTGTGGAATCTATGATACACTACCATTCATATAATTTGGGGTAAGTAATATTTTTAAATTTCTAATCATAAAGGACGCATTACATCATGATAAATGATCAAACATTTATAATGTTACAAAAGATTCTATTTCAGATAAATGCTGTTCTTTTGAACTTTCTATTCATCAAAGAAAAATAAAATGTATCACGGACTGTTTTCAACACTGATAATAATCATAAATGTTTCTTGAGCATCAAATCCTCATATTAGAGTGATTTGTGAAGGATCATGTGACACTGAAGACTGGAGTAATGATGCTGAAATTCAGCTTTGATCACAGGAATAAATTACACTTTACTATATATTCACATAGTAATATATTTACATTCTAATAATATTTCACTATTTTTACTGTATTTTTGGTCAAATATATGCAGTTTTTGTGAGCAGAAGAGACTCTTTCAAAAAACATTAACAATCTTAATTATTCCAGACTTTTGGATGGTAGTGTATTTACTACACATATATGGAACTGAGTAAGAGATCTTCTCAGCATGAATAAAACATTGTTTTAAACTGCGACTGCATGTGATTCTAGTAAAGCAGTGCACTAGAGACTCTCATGCGCTCTCGTCCTCTACGTCACACCGTACGCTCCTGATCTGCAGGGTCACGGTGGGCGGCAGATTGAATTATTCCCACCACGCCCAGAACACAAAAAGATGACACGACACGGATCGTCTTCTAACCGGCTCGTGATGAGGAAGCTGGCGGTGTGTAATTACGCCGGAGGACTAGTTTAATCAATCATCCCGGCGAGGGTGTTTATGGGCCGGAGAAGTCCCGAGACCCCCTTTCCAAACCGGCACCGCTGGCTGATCCATGTTCGTTAAATGCACATTAATCTGAATTTGGCAGCGTAATCAAGAACCCAACTGGAGTGTGAAATTGAATTCTGTGGTGGAACAACGCGCCACGGCTTTTATGCAAGGCCTGCAGAAAAGGAAGGTGCCACAACATCAGTTCATCACAATGAGTGTGTGCGTGCCCGAGTTCCCAAGTCCCCGAGCTGTCGGCCTTTAACGGCCCGCCGTTCCCAACAGCGCCAGCAAAGCGCTCGGCTCGCTGAAAGTGACCGAGTCGAGGTGAATGAGAAAGAAAGAGGTTCATTATGACGTCGGTGAGCCGAGACTGATGGGAGTCGCAGCCTGAATGTGTTGAGCGCTCCGAAACACATCGTACAACAAAACACACACTCAGTACAGTCAACGTACAGTAGAAGCATCCCTGAAACGCTCTCTAACGCAACCCTGTGTAAATGAACAATATCTGACCCCAAAAATCAAAAGAGAAATAAACTATAAAGTATAAAGAGAATGAAGCCTTATTGAGGAACTCTTGTTGACAATAAGGCACATTTACACACACAATTCTCATCGGTGAAATAAGAGAAAATGACAATAATTTATTAACATTATGAAATTCGATTTTTAAAAACATACTGGATGAACTGAATTTAATTTATGCTTTTTAAAATAAATTAGTGTTCATGACAGTGTCATCGAAGTTTATGAAACATGCTTCATTATGTTATCTGGCTTCATTAGTTGGGGACTCTTAATATTCAGCAGAACTATTGATCTGACTGAACTGAACTGAGCTGATGATGACATCACTGTTTTCTACAGAACTGCTGTAGAGATTAAATGAACTAAATTAAGAATTGATGATCTTTACAACGGAACTGGATCAACACTGAACTGACTGATACACACGTATCATTTTCCTGTTTATCACAATCTGTACTGTATAAAGAGTAAATAAAGATGTAAATAAAGATGACTTGACTAAGATATGATAAGGACATTTGTGGATCATGATGATTGTGACTGTAAGACTAAATAAAAAACAATATGCATTTTTTTTTGTTAATAAATCTTGCAAATTCTGCCATTTCTGTTGCAATACATTGAGGACTTCTCGAGGAAGCGGCCTAGCGCACTTCTTTAGCAATATTTGTGAATTAAAAGGAGACACATCAGCCAGCGCGCGTTTAAATGAAGGTCTGGGATGAGCCGCTGTTATCTGGGAGATTGCTACTGTTCCATTAATTGATTCCTGTGCCGCTCTCATGAGTAATTCCGTGTCTCCGCCGGCCGCGCTCTTTTCACGGGAGAGTAGATTAAGAACTGACACGAGATCCATCACTGCGGAGCATCGGAGCGCCACAGCCCGAGCAGTGATGCGACCTGGGAGATAATACGCCCTACGCAGCCTGCGGGTGAGAAGCGGACAGAGTCTGCAGAACGGCCACTGCAATCTTTAATTCTACACAGCGCTGGGAAGCTTCCACTGGGAACAATGCGGCATTTATTTGGGAACGGGAAGTGTGTGAACTGAGCATTGATGCAATGTAAAAGCATCTGCAGAATAAATGCATGTAGATATAGATATCCTTAATGATTAGGCATTTTTGCTGCCACAAAATGTTGCATTATTTTCCTGTTATCCCTGTAAACCTGTAAAACTGAGCTACAGCTTTCCTGTAGCTCAGTGGTAAGAGCATTGCGTTAACAACGCAAGGTTGTGGGTTCGATCCCAGGGGATTGCACATACCTATGTATAAATGTATAGGATAACGCAATGTAAGTCGCTTTGGATAAAAGCGTCTGCCAAATGCATAAATGTAAATGTAAACCTGCTTTGATACAATCTGTATTGTAAAAAGTGCTATATAAATAAAGGTGACTTCACTTGACAATTGATCTCTATGGAGCCTTTTAATCCAAAATCAGCCCAGAAACGATCTCTGAGGAGACAAGCCACATTTGACTAAAGGTTTGGTTTAAAATGTCATGTAATATTCAGTAATAGTATTGATCTGACTGCACTGACACTGAGATGAGAACAGAACATGAACTGGATAATGACTCTATTGTCTTCTGTAGAGCAGAATCTGAACGTGGCTCATCTTTGAGGAAATCTTTTATCTTCCTGTTTATTAATGTGAAGCTGCTTTGAAACCATCTGTACTGTATAAAGCACTACAAGTCAAGTCTAGTCACCTTCATTTATACAGCGCTTTAACAATATAGACTGTTTCAAAGCAGCTTTACAGTGATAATAGGAGATTACAGAAACAGAGATTGTTTAGGCTTTACAGCAGATCTAGAATAAATTAGAGTAGTTTTGATTGATTCACTTCCGTTGTAAAGATCATTAGTTATTAACTTAGGGGCCGCTAACACGACACCGTTCTCACAGAAGACAGAAACTTTTAGTGTGTTCTGGCCATTCATTCACACACAACAGTGTTTGGAGCTTGAGAACACAAACTCTGAAACAGGTTCCAAGGTGCAAGTTTTGAATTTACAGAAAAATGCTATTGGTAAGTCTGGGTTTCTTTCGCATCGAGAACACAAACTTGCACGCAGACTTAAATGCATATGCAGAAATAATGCATTTGTGTCATTTTGACATGATGCCCCTGAGAGAAAAATGTGAACACGCCATCATTAGAATCTGTTCATCAGGACGCTTAGTTTCTCTTTACCTTGCTTATGACGATCGCAGACGTGTTTTCTGACAGTCTTGGGTACGTGTACGAGCTGTACGGCCCCTGCGGCGCCGCTTTAAACGCGCTGATCCCGTACGGCACGCTTGGCTCCTGCAGACCAGAACCCGACCGGGAGCGCTGCCGGATCGCCGGCTGAGGGCTCGTCTGACTGATGTACGAGGACTTGGGCCTCTTGTCGTAGTCCTCTCTCAGTCCCGCTCCGTATCCCCAGTCTCCGTCGGGGTAGGTCATCTGCTCACTGTGGATGGAGACCCGAGACGGGGTTCCCAGCGGCTGTTCCCGGTAATCCTGACTGGATCCCCCCAGAGAGGCCCGGTAGTATTCCCTCCGGCCGCCCATGGCCATCTCGTCGTTGGACAGACGCATCTTGCTCTCCAGGTAGGCGTGGTAGTCCGGAGGCATCTTGGCATAGTCTGAAGACTTCTGCGGCATAGCGTCGGGGTAGAAGGGACTCCGGATGGGATGGCCGTTCTGTTTGAGGGAGAATCGGTAGTGCCGTCCGACCGGCCACTCCCCGTCGTGGACCCGGTACGGGTCAAGCGAGAAGTCCTTACTGCTGTCCAGATCGCACGAGAAACGGCCATAATAGTGTCCGAAGCCATTCTCCTCTGGACCACCGGTGTTGGAAGTAGACGTGGACGCAGACGCTGGTTTGCTCCCGCCGGCCTGATGGGGTCCAGGTGGACTCTCTTTCCTCAGGGAGTTGGAGCGGGTCACGGAGATGCTGTCAAACTCCTCCAACAGGCCGTTGATGGAGGCATCCTTGGGCGGCCGGCTCCCGCGGACAATGGTCTGCAAAGAGAAGGCAGGAGAGTCAGTGAGAGACTTGAAGGTCCAGGCCAGAGCATTTCACCACATTGTGCTATATTTTGACAGAGTCAAACAGCAGTGGGAGTGCGATCAGAAGACGTTTTGGCAGCAGTTCTCTCACGAGCACAGCCGGAATAAATCACAGCATTGCTCATCTCATCCCACTGCCGCTTAAGCACGTTACACAGCTGTGTCGTGACTCACTGCGGAATAAAACTCTGAAACAGACCCAAAATATATGAGTGGCATAAGCTGAAAGGCCCAACGGAAGGTTTTTCCCAACTTCCCCTCTTGATAGTCATCCAAAACCTCACTACAATTACATGAGCAGATTAAGAAAAACAGACATTGGATAAGTCTTTTCATAGTTTCTATACAGTACAGACTGAACTAACACAGGTGAAACCAATCCCACAGATGCAATCACACTCTTTCACACCAGACAGCAAGATAACACCTTAGCAACTGCAAAGCAACATACTAAAGATACTCTAAGACCACATAGCAACAGTGACAAATGTTAAAAATTGTGTCAATTATTGTTAAATAATGAAATATTAAAAGAGGACTGTACTTTGAGTCAGACTATATTTTTAGAGATGACTGTAGAGCAGTGGTTCCCTAACTTTTTAGAGTGTCGTACCCCTGAGGGGTTTAACATCCGTCTGCGTACCCCTCTCTTCCACTTACACTGCAGTCATACCTTTTTCATTAGGGGACAATATTTGCCCCCTACATTTATTTTCCAGTGCTTTTTTTTTTTACCTTTATGAATAACTTTATAAAATAAATAATGTTTTAAATAAAAAATGTTCAATGGAGAAATATGCAATGATGGTTAAAACGAAGTGATACTTTTAAATATTAAACTAAACCCGCCAGTAGGTGGCGGTAAGTCACTATCTTAATGAGCGAGTCATCAAATCATGAATGATTGACTCTCAATTCGTTCAAAGCTGCAGAATTGTTTACGAAACACCGATGTGTGCTGTAGTTCTGCTGTGTCCTTCAATGGAACTATTATTTCTTGGCAAAATAGAGTAAATACTGACAGTACTGTGTTTAAAATGCATATTTCGTTTGTTGAACTGTTGTATAATAATCAATGTCTCGTTTGCAATCGTGTGGATATTTGGGAACAATTGCATTCTTGCTCGTTATCAACATTAAATACAAGAACTCACACAGGGTATGTTTTTGTATCGAATAAAGTCTTAAATCAATCTCAATCCACTCTGTCTATATTTATTCTTCATGTGAGTACGTGCTAAATCCTCACTTTTACAGAGGTGCATTGTCGAGAACGCGATTTGCTAAGGCAGCAATACTCTGCACGCTATCTGTCACATGCTCGTTGCTTGTGTGGATTCAGTCAGTTTTCACCGCAAAACATGAGGTAATTTGATTGTATGTCATGTATTTACGGTATTTTGCCAGTTAGAAATGCATGCTCGGTTTAGATATTATTTTAAGGTAGGGTAGAATTAAATGAATGGCTAGACTCAGCATTTTGTCTTCTGTCACCTCACGTACCCCCAGGGGTACATGTACCCCAGTTTGGGAACCACTGCTGTAGAGTATGTGGTGTGTGACACTACAGTAAAGAGTGGCCAGCCGCAGTGATCTTGACCTGCATCTGCAATAGAAAAACTCTGCGACCTCATTTAGTTTTAGTTCTCTTTAAGTAACGTCAGATGACCTGAAGGAAGGGTAGTACAGAGGTCTGGCCTGATCTAGAGCACATACAGGATCTTAGGTGTGCTGTAGAGTTTATTTCTGTAACTAAACTCAACTTTTCAGATTAAGGCCTATTTTAAAGCTCAATATAACCACATTCTCAATGTTTAATGTGAAGCACAAGAATCCACAGATAATTTTCACATTCTCACTTCAACTTGAAATCGAATCAGAAAAAAGGTTAAACAATATAAAGTAGAACAAAGTAAAAGTGCATAAACAGAAACACGTTCAGATCTATGATCTCTACAGACATGAAGTTTTTGACTTAACAGATCTGAAGTGCTGGAACAGGTGGTCAGGTTAAGAGAAACAGAGGAGCTAATAAACGTCACACTCCTTCAGCACAGGAATAGGAAATAAATCTCCCGGACAGGCCGGTCTCCTCCTCACAGGAGCATTACACTGACTGTCATCCATCTCTTTAATACGAGTGTCTCTGAGCTCATTCACTGAGCAGACTCCATCTGAAGAGAATGTGAACACAGGCCTTCACACCTCTGATCTGTTCTGTCACTTCAACACGCCCGCAGACACTCACTCACGCTGACGTCGATAGTCCAATAAAGCTCCGTTTGGACTCAGAGCCATCAGAGGTTCTTTAGAATAAGACAGAAACCCCCAACATATGATATCAACTGTACAAAAATGTGCTAAGTAGATTTAAAAAAAGTTAGTCAAGACAAACTTAATGTTTAAAGAAAGAAAGTTTGAATTAGTTTTGTCATGCAGATAGATAGATGTTGTTCTGGGTGTCATATCGATCGCAAGTTCAGTATGGAATACCACAAGGCTCAGTACTAGGACCGTTGCTGTTCACTCTGTACATGCTACCCTTGGGAGATATCATTAGGAAGCATGGCATTAGTTTTCACTGTTATGCTGATGATACTCAGCTCTATATTTCTTCGCACCTTGAGGTAACTTACCAATTCACAAAATTAACAGAATGTATAGCTTATATAAAATTTGGATGACTAGTAATTTCCTACTACTTAATTCTAAAAAAACAGAGTTTCTAATTATTGGACAAAAAACCTCTGCTTGTATAAACCTAGAATACTGTCTAACACTTCATGGATATTCTATCAAGTCTTCGTCGTCGGTTAGGAACCTGTGTGTGTGTGTGTGTGTGTGTGTATGTATGCTCTTTGATACCAATCTTTCATTTGAAAGCCACGTTACTAGCATCTGTAAAACCGCATTCTTCCATCTTAAAAATATATCAAAACTACGACATATGCTCTTGCACCCTGCATTTGATAGGTTGTTCTCGGTCATTGCTAATAGGTTTCTATGTGGTTGCTAAAATATTTTCTATGGTTGCTAAGGTGTTCCTATGCAGTTGCTAGGGTGTTCTGGGTCATTGCTAGTAGGTTTCTATATGGTTGCTAAGGTGTTTTCTGTGGTTGCTAGAGTGTTGATATGCAGTTGTTAGGGTGTTTTGGGTCATTGTTAGGAGGTTTTTACGTGATTGCGAAAGGTATTCTCTGTGGTTGCAACCACCCATCACACCGTCACCATGACAATGAGTTGAGCACAGACAAACATCTTTCACAATCACTTTCTGGACATGTAAATATTACATTTGTGATCTTTCAGTTTTGTTTATTACTGAAGATCAACACTATAGTATATGTGATAGACTCAAAAGGATCTTTAAAGAAAAAATGTCAGCAATTGACCGTTCGCAAAGACCCGCCCCCTTTAGTTACTGTTGCTATGTCCAACAAGCTACACCACTCTCACGCCCCACCATGTTCTCACACAGTGAAAAATACATCGCGGAGCAGAGAGGACACTGACAACCCGCTGACAGACAGGACAGACCAGCTTACTTTATATATGAAACAAAGTCTCACCTTTCAAATTTGGTCATTTTTTAAAGAAATTTAAACAATAAATACCGTTTTGTGGCTCTTTAATGTGTCTGACAGATCACTGTAGAGCCTCAGTTAAAGCTGCTCGTGAACCAATCATCTCTTCCTTCTAGTTAATTTATAGCATCAAATAAACATGAATGAACATAAGAAGAAATGTTGTTTTAACCTGTTTTTCAAGTTCAAATCCTCCAACGTTAATCAACTAACTCTCCTGACTGCTTTGTTGGACAAAAACTGTTGGAGTCAAACTCTGCAGGACAGCGGCTCTCCGGGACTGAACTTGCCTACCCGGGACTGAACTTGCCTACCCCTGTAAATATTATCAAGGAGGCTCACAGAGAGCCAATGACCTGATAGTATCCGAGGGGAGCTCTACAAACGGAGGCCACAGCAAGATGATTCCCTAAATGAGAGGATGTCTAACTACGCTCTACCAAGGAGGCCCACAAAAGAGCCTGACAATTCAATACTGCTATCCAGGCGGAGCTCTGGAGAACGAGATCTCAGCATGACAACTCTTTACATCGAGAGGAAACCTAACAACGCTTCCCTGAGTGTGGTTCCACCAAGCAGGCTCACAGAGAGCCATACAACCCGGAGTGACCACCCATACCGAGCTCTAACAGAGGCCTTAGGAAGATGACTCTCTAAAGCGAGAGAAGACATAGCAATGCCCACTTTGAGGACAGTTAACCAGGGAAGCTCAAAAAGAGCTTACAACCCAGTCCACTGCCCCCACAGAGCTCTCTGAGCAAAGGCTTCAGCATAACGACCCTCTATAGCAAAAGGAAGCCTAACTACGCTCTATGCTAAAAGAGAGTCACACAACTTGGAAGTTATCTTATGCAGAGCTCTGGGGAGCAGAGGTTTCAGCAAGACGACTCTCTAGAGCGAGAGGAAGCCTAGCAATGCCCACCTTAAAGACCGTTTTAACAAGGAGGCTCACAGAGAGCCAAACCTCTCAATGTCACTGCCTATAATGGAATGATGCTGAAGTCAGAAGGAGCTCATTACAGGGAACAGAGGACCTTGCCTAAAACCGGGAAGGTTCTACCCCATTCTTATCCTAAATGACCAATGGGAACTACCAGCTAAGGCTAACGATAACCATTGTAAAACCTGTAATATGATGTAATATGAACAAACCAAGCTCTCTCATAGGGAGTCGGGAATCCTACTATTATGGATTCCACTTACACTCAACCATGAACACATTGCCATTAAGGGGAGCCAGCTGAGTACCAGATCTCAAAACTCCAGACACTCCCGAAGATGCCATTCCACAAATGAAGGGTTCGCAAACTGTGGCAAAAAACCCACTTCCTGTCAGGTTCTTGAGATCGAAAGAGCTCATCCCAGGGACTGGAGGACCCTGCTTCAAGACCCGACTCAGGAGGAGGGTTCTGCTCTTCAGTCAAACCCGAGGAAAAAAGGGCTCTCTAGACTCCAGCACTCACAAAGGTGCCTACAACCAGGAAGGGTTCGCAAACTTAGACGGAAAAACTGCTTCCTGAAGGTTTCCAGAGATCGCCACCGTAGAGCTCTGCTATTGTGTTGGACAGCAGAGGAGGCAGATCTAAAAAGAACACCTGCCTTTCCTCTCTTCTGCATTTAATTCCACGGAATTAGGCCTCACACATTAGTAATCGCAGACTGGAAAGGGAAATGATCTCATAAGACTCTCCCTTTGCTCCGCCCACCACCTCTGTGATCGAACCGCGGGGTGCAGGCGCACTCTTCTCATCCCTCGAGAGAGAATAAACCACACAGGAGCTTATCACAGTGACTGCTTCATAAAGAGTGCGTTAAGCTCCCTCGAGAGCCGAACATGCTCCGCTCAAACACCAGACTCTACGACTACTCAATCAATCACGAGAGAACAGTCACAATCACATCACTGGGAGTGTCTTCGACTCCCTCGAGAGCCGAACACTTTTGTGCAAGTGCAAACTACTATCCCTCAGGTGAGAATAAAGAAGTAAAAGCTGCTTACCTGTCTCTTTCAGTCAGTCTTGCGAATAAATCACAAAGAGCGTCTCACCCTGGAGAACTGAACACGTGTGCTCCTTACCCAAACACATAACGTACAATGTCGTATCTGATACGGAGGCACATACTTCCTGAAACACTTGGCTGAGTGATCGTCTTCACGCGTACATAAACAAACGGATCCTGAAGACAAAATAAATTGTTGAAGTGTGCTACAGGCACCCTTTTATGCCTTGTCCAAGTCCTCCATCGCTCGTCTCCAATTAGTGCAAAAAGGCAAACGTAAATTCGATCACGTTACTCCAATTTTAAAATCTCTGTATTGGCTACCTGTGCAGTTTAAAATTCTTCTTTATGTTTTTAAAACCTTAAATATTCTGGCACTGAGCTATTTGTCTGAGCTACTCTCTCTATACAATCCCACACGAAATCTGAGGTCCGGTGATAAGAGACTACTCTATGTCCCCAGATCGGGATTAAAGCATTTTAATAGAGATAGAGACTTTGCTATTGCCAGGCCTAGGCTGTGGAAATATATCAGATCGGCACAGTCCTTAATTGTTTTTAAATCATCTCTTAAAACCTATTTTTTTTCCCTTGGCATTCAATTCACTGTGAGCTTCTGTCATGAATGTGTGGTTTGCCCTGTTTCTTAGTTTTTTTTGTGTTGTTCAGCACTTTGGTCAGCTGTGTTTGCTGTTTTTAAAAGATCTATATAAATAAAATAAACATAAATCTTATACTCTGGTCTAGGGCTGGACGATTTTGGCTAAAATCATAATCGCAATTAATCAAACAAGTTACCTCGATTACGATTATTGAACGATTATTTAAAAAAAAAAATCCTATGTCACTGGCAAGGCTTATACTGTAAATACGTTCACGGTTATTTTTTCTAATGAAAGAGTTAGGGATGTCCCGATACCACTTTTTCACTTCCGATACGATACCGATGCCGCAGCTTTGGCTATTTGCCGATACCGATATCAATCCGATGTCTTTATTTTATTCTTGAACTAATACTACTACTAATAAAATATATGGAAGCACTTTCCTCAATTAGCCACATAAAAACATCTCACTCAAATGGAGAACAAATACTTCTCCAGTATATCCACAACAACAGTTGATAATGAAAGACTGACACCCTTTATTCAAAAGACCTTGAGATATGTTTGGTAACCTGAATGAATTTAAAATTTATTTGCTATATTTCAGATCAATATATTTGTTTCCTTAAAATTTAAATTAACTTTAACTTCTCATCTGAATTATAAATAATTTATTTCTGTATAAAATAATACTACCATTAAAAACATTTGATTAGATTTTTTAATCAATGTAGAATGTGTAACTTAAAAATAAAAAGATTAGTGGTCTGTTTTAGGACAAGAAATGAAAACCAATGCAATATGATGAATGTCCAAAAGATGAGATCATTTTTGCTTTTTGATAATTTGATTTAAAAAAAATTACACAGTGTGTGTGTGTGATTTTGGTTGGGTGACAGTTGTAGGTTACAGTTTGACAAGAGTTTACAGTTTGACAAAAGCACAATGTTTTACACAAATATAAGTAGGCTGAACACTTTGCAGTTTTAATGATGTCCTGTATGAACAAATTGACGTTGATGTTATAATGACGAATGATGTTTTTATGTTTCCACTGTTCGATCGCGCCCGTGCCTCTCTCTCTCTGACACACACATTCCAGCATTGCAATCTTGACATCGCAGCCTGTTCATTATGCTGCGTTCACACCAAACGCGAATAGAGCGTCAAATTTGCGTCTATCGCGTCTAGTTCTACGCTTAAACATTTTGAATCCATTCGCGCATCCAAACCAAAGCGAATAGGACGCGCGTAAGCGAGCGTTTGAAGCGAAATAGACGCGCGTTCAGGGACGGGGCGGAGTCAAGTGACTACACACGCGGTAATATGTTTTAAGGGGAAAGTACACACACAGTAGGCGGAAATATTAATAGGATTAAAAAAACGAAATAACCGACTTGGTAAAATTACGTCGGTTACAGGCTCTGAATTTCGGTTTCGATTACTTTTCGATTAATCATCCAGCCCTACTCTGGTCGCACCAGTAGGCTGTCACTGGCTATCGTTACTGTGGCGTTTACACACGTGCTTCAGACACCAGTCACGTTCCCCAAACCATTCTAGGACGCAGTGCGAGTTCCCATTCAAAAGGGAACAGAGATATAAAAAAGACATGCATGAACTTCCTGTTGCTTTCAAACAATATGTTGTGAAAAACGCTAATCAAATCGAATACAAATCTTGAATGCTGAATTGACAAAGCCTTTTATGGGCCTTACAGAGAGAGAGAAATCACTCAAAGTGAATAAAAACATCATGACTGACACTAACATACAGAAACAAACAGATAAACAATTAAAATGCTTTAAAAAAAAGGACAGAAATCTATATTTTTAATTACAGAAACGGCACGGTAGAGTCTGATGTTGAGTATGTGTGCTTCTGGAGGTGATAGAGGTTAATTATGTGTCGTATCTCCGTCAGACTCACAATCAAACGGGCTGCTGGGACTCGTGCGAATGAGACGCCTGCGTTCGTTCTGTTAGCATTAGCGGTGTGTGATGACAGCAGCTATATTTCAGTAGCTCTGTCGCGTGGCGATAAGCTGTAACAGATCCGGCGACGGCACGAGCGTCTCGAGGTAAAGGTGCGGCGTGAGTGAAGCGGCTCATCCACAGATAAGCTGAGAGTTAACCTTGAGCTTAATGATGAGTGTGTGTGTGTGTGTGTGTGTGTGTGTGTGTGTGTGTGTGTGTGTGTGTGTGTGTGTGTGTGTGTGTGAACGTAATTAATGACACTGCTGCACCAGTGCTGATTCCTGGGGAAAGGACAGTCGGCCAATGACGACACAGAAACTCCGACCCGCTTCCAATCACACGCATGCATTATATCTGCATTGACGTCACGACACCACACACTTCCCGTTCCAGTGTTTCACGAGCACACACTGCAAAACAAACTACAGTAGGAACATGTTCATTTCAGCATATTAATATACTATAGTTACATATTACAATGATATAAACAATCACACAGATGAGATTTGACATATACTATACATACAGTATATATATATATATATATATATATATATATATCGCTTTATGTGAGTGTCTGTATGGACACTGTAAAAAATCTTAAACTAAACTTAATTTACTGTGTTCATCCAATTAAATCTGTCCAATGTATTTGAATTGACAAATTTAAAACAGCCGTCTCAATTTATGGGAGCAAGTAAAACTCAAAAAAGCCTAAGCAAAAAAATAAAAAATAAAAAAATACATATACTGAGTTTTTTATTTTTACAGTGTATGTGGACAAAGATGGAAATGCTTATATATCCAACTTTATAAATGAGCCAGTAAGGTAATGGAGCAAAAATTATCTCATATTCAATAAGACAATACAAGTCATTTCACTAGTTCACACTTACAAATAAGTTAGATAGAATAAATGCGTATTTGGTGTGCTGTCCGAGGAGAGGGCTCCGGGCTCGGTATTCGGCCCGAACCCAGAGTACTCCCCCCGTATTCCTGGCTGTAAAAGATTAAGCCAAGAGTGAGGAGTCGGGGTGGTGGAGGGATGCTGGAAAACTGTCAAGGAATATTAGGTGAGTTGACAGTGTGGATATATATATACTTCTTGTCATGCTGATTAGGGTAGACATAATTGTTTGATGACGAGTAGATTGGATTGATTATTTGAACGTGCTCCTCCCGAACTTTGTTTATAAAACATCATTTACTGTAACACACTGCCGATCAAAGTGCACAGAACTGAACAGAAATGTCCGTTTTAGGTGTTTAGTCTTTATTTCTCAGGATGATCAGTCTATTTTTGGACAGAATATTTATGGTTTTGACTGTGAGAATAATAACTGTTCAACACTAATGACAGAAATATTGCATTCAGTGCAGATGATGATCAGAGCTCCTCTGCTGCCCTCTGCTGCTCAACTCTACACACTACACACTCTACACACTACGCACTCTACACACACACACTACGCACTCTACACACACACACACTACACACACACTACACACACACACTACGCACTCTACACACTCTACACACACACACACTACACACTCACTCAACACACACACACACACACACACACACACACACACACACACACACACACAGGCTAGGCTAGGAACAGGCTAGAGGAGGTCTGAGGTCTGAAGAGGGCCGAGGGATTCAGGGATCAGTCTGAGGAACAGGCTAGAGGAGGTCTGAGGTCTGAGGAGGGCCGAGGGATTCAGGGATCAGTCTGAGGAACAGGCTAGAGGAGGTCTGAGGAGGTCTGAGGGATTCAGGGATCAGTCTGAGGAACAGGCTAGAGGAGGTCTGAGGAGGTCTGAGGGATTCAGGGAACCGTCTGAGGAACAGGCTAGAGGAGGTCTGAGGAGGTCTGAGGGATTCAGGGATCAGTCTGAGGAACAGGCTAGAGGAGGTCTGAGGAGGTCTGAGGGATTCAGGGAACCGTCTGAGGAACAGGCTAGAGGAGGTCTGAGGAGGGCCGAGGGATTCAGGGATCAGTCTGAGGAACAGGCTAGAGGAGGTCTGAGGAGGTCTGAGGGATTCAGGGATCAGTCTGAGGAACAGGCTAGAGGAGGTCTGAGGAGGTCTGAGGGATTCAGGGATCAGTCTTAGGAACAGGCTAGAGGAGGTCTGAGAGATTCAGGGAACCGTCTGAGGAACAGGCTAGAGGAGGTCTGAGGAGGTCTGAGGAGGTCTGAGGGATTCAGGGATCAGTCTGAGGAACAGGCTAGAGGAGGTCTGAGGGATTCAGGGATCAGTCTGAGGAACAGGCTAGAGGAGGTCTGAGGGATTCAGGGATCAGTCTGAGTAACAGGCTAGCAGGGAAACATCACATTTTATACTAAAATAAATTTCCTTAAGAAGCGACTAGTTTATTTTCCCTTAATAGATTCATAGATTTTAATAGATTTTCCCTTAAACTCACTTCTCATCCAGTTCTCCTGACCTTTCGGTTTGGCACAGCAGTGAATTTCACATCCCAAACCCCAGAACACTTGATTCCTCCTCAACACTAGAGAATGTTACAGTGTGTGTGTGTGAGTGTGTGTGAGTGAGAGTGAGTGAGAGTGTGTGTGTGTGTGTGTGTGTGTGTGTGTGTGAGTGTGTGTGTGTGTGTGTGTGTGTGTGTGTGTGTGTGTGTGTGTGTGTGAGTGAGTGTGTGTGTGTGTGTGTGTGTGTGTGTGTGTGTGTGTGTGTGTGTGTGTGTGTGTGTGTGTGTGTGTGTGTGTGTGTGTGTGAGTGTGTGTGTGTGTGTGTGAGTGAGTGTGTGAGAGTGTGTGTGTGACACTTCCCCTTGACAGAAGTGAGAGGAAGAGGATCAGGCATGACTTTTTACTGCACCGAGTCGAAGTACTCCGAAAAGTGCTATTCCGCCATCCATTATAGTTATCCTTTTTAACCTGCTTAGAAAAGCGCCACGTTTTATTTTGTGTCACCATACTTGGTTGTATAACTACTCGTGTAACTGTTTTTAAAAAGGGGAAACGTTGATGTGTTTGGTCACTTCTAAATTCATTGCTGTCAGATACCATTGAATACACTGGGCTAAGCTAAATGCATCAAAGTGTCACCGCGCGCCAGAGCGATTAAGTGCACGCACTGAGATGAGAGAGGTATGTATCAACTCATCTTAGTTAAGGGAATAACATAGTTTAATATGAAAAAACGGTGGAGTATCCCTTTAAGCTGGACTGTGACACTATTCTCTTCTGGAAACAAACTTTGTTGCATTATTTTCCTGTTATCTCTGTAAAGCTGCTGTGAAACACTCTGTGTTATTAAAGCGCTGTATAAATAAAGGAGACTTGACTTGAATGAAATTGTGAAGTGTGTCCACAGATTCTGTACTCTGATGCCTTGTAAACTGCAGTATTCACTGTGTTAAAGATGAACACACTGCTGTACCCACAATAACCACAAGAGGGCGTCAGTCTCTCCTCACGTCACTGAGGATCAGCACTCCACACACACACACACACACACACACACACACACACACACACTCACACACACACTGCCTAAAGTAATCCAGTGAAACACGCTAAGATCCAACACAAGGCTTCTGAACATATACTAACACATTCTGTTAACATCTGATGATGATCTTCACCTTTGAAACACATGAAATGACACACACTCACACACACACACACACACACACACACACATCTACTGATGATCTTCAGCTTTGAAACACATGCACTGACAGGAATTAAAATTAAAAAAGGAAAATAAACGGAAATACAGACAAATTGAATTTGAAAAAAAAGGGATTTGGGGAAAAAATGAATGGAGTTATGGTTATGTTAGGTTAGGGTTATAACATCTTCTTTCTGAAACTGAAGCGCATCTGTGCGTCTTCACACTGAATATGAAGCAGCCGAGAGCAGGAGTGCAGAGGTGCCTTAAACATTCGTCCAGTTTGATCAAAAACACTGTTGATAATAACATTCCAGGAGATGACGTCCTCAGGGAACACACTGAGACTTCACTCTCAATATGAACTGTTGTGTTTTTCCTCACTGGGAATAATCCCGAGAAGATTCCTGATATTCACTGTTAGAGAAATACTTCCTCAAACTACAAAACACACGCGCCTGATGAGAAGAAGAGCTGGAATCACCCGATGTGTGTGTAAAGCTGAGACAAAACGAGTTTGTGTCCTGATGAAGGAACCGAGTGTGTATCTGTGTGTGTACCTGTGTGTGTGTACCTGTGTGTGTGTACCTGTGTGTGTACCTGAGTGTGTGTGTACGTGTGTGTGTACCTGAGTGTGTGTGTGTGTGTGTGTTTGTGTGTGTGTGTGTGTACACCTGTGTGTGTTTGCGGGTCCAGAAAGCCACACCTGTGTGTGTACCTGTGTGTGTTTGCGGGTCCATCTGGATCCACTGGGAAGCGCTGGTCTCGATCCGAGAGCGTCTTCATCTACGGTTCTGATGTTCATCAGTGTGTTGGTCACTCTCGGCCCGATCCGAGCGCTCACGTTCTGCTTGCTGAGCAACAGAGGCCAGATCTCAGGTTTCCCACCCATCGGCCTCTTCTAACTCACACTACACTGCCATGCAACAACCGCAGTCCCTACTGTTCCTGACGTTCCTGTTCCTGATGTCACTGTTCCTGACGTCACTGTTCCTGATGTCACTGTTCCTGACTACTGTTCCTGACGTCACTGTTCCTGAAGAGATGCTAAACCGGGAATAGGAAACGCTTTATCCATTAGTTTGATGCAACCGGCTTCAACTTCAATAATGCTCCAGGCTCGACCACATGGACATATTATACGACGTGATATTTGAATCATGCATCCTCTTTGACACGCCGCGGTCCGACAGCAACGCAACTTCGCGACATGGAAAGTCCATTACAGAACAAAACACACATGGGATCCGCAACTGTAACTGTGTGACACTGATTAAGCTGGAGTCCATCGAAGCGCACGCAGTTCTGCAGGACACACAGCTGTTAAAGCGTGGGAACACATCGAAACACTCCCTCCGCGTCCTCTCGGTTACACACACACACACACACACACACGGCCTGCCAATAAGGGAAACGCATCATTCATCTGTCACAGCCAAGCTTTCTAAAAATACAGTGGCCTAAACCCCAGTGACTCACGCAGTGACCCTGATGGGTAAACCAGTCGACCTGACACGGCTGAGACGATCAACCACACACACACACACACACACACACACAGAACACACACTGAACTCGAAGGCAAGACAGCACAGGTGAACAGGGTGAAAATATAACTAATAGATGTCATTATACTTCTCCAGTTTATTGATTACATTAAGAATAACACACATTTTTTGTATTGCAAGTTTTCTGAAATGTTTTGTTTAAATATGCAAAGAACGCATTATCTAATTAAATCTGCACGTACTGCATTCGTATTCATTTCACATAAATCTGACATGATGACGGTGATGCGGAAGCTATAAAAGGACACTGGATCACAACAGCGTCAACTTCTGTTCTTCAGCAAGCGTTCTGTGTGACTGTGTCTTATTTGGTGTTGTTTGTCTCACGTTATATACATTAAAGATATCAGGGTGAGCAAAAGTCAAGATAAAAGTCAGTGGAGCATGCACGAGCAGCGCTCGAGGGCACTGTCTGTGCAAATTGTGATCAAATGCCCCTGAGAACGCTCCGCTCCCGCCTGAGCCTGTTCGATGAATCAGTTCTGTCGATCAGGTCCTGCGTCTGTCGAGGCAGCGCGGCGCTTGCATTCATACCTCTGCCCTTTCTAGACATTCAGAGGCCAGCTCCATTGGTCCCGCTCACGGATCGGAAGCCCGCTCTCAGCTTCTTCCGCCCGTGAAGAAGACCCGATGCTCGAATTATCTGGCTCCGAGGAGTTGGATATTTTGAGCGTCGAGGCGGGAGAGTGTGAGGACTCGCCACCCCCTTCTCCTGCCTTTGAGGAGCTGCTGGAGGTTGTGACCAGGGCAGTGGCTAAGTTAAATATTGAATGGCCACCAGAAAAGCAGGAAGCGACAAGAAAAAGCAAACTCGATGAGCGCTTCCTGCAAGCCCGGTCACAGCCTTCGCGGCGGAGCCTCCCATTTTTCACCAATCTCCACACCGAGGTGTCGAGATCGTGGAATAAGCCCTTCTCTTCTCGACGTTCGAGCACCAATATCTACATCTTCTTCGATTATAGGTTCAAAAGAGAAGGGCTATGGGACGATACCATGGGTTGAAGAGACATTTGCATCCCATCTCTCGCCCGATGCTGCATATGTCCCTGAGAGCTACAACATTGGCCTTGGTTGGGAAGGCATACATGGCGGCAGGTCGGGCTGGTGCATGCCTGCACACGTTGGGGCTTCTGCAGGCATACCAGGCCGACCTCCTCAAAGAGGTGGACGGCAGTGGGGAGGTCGCCCTTGATGACATTAAAGAAATGCGTTGAGCGGTCAACTTGTCTCTCCGGGCTACCAAGGAGACGGCCCGCGCCATTGGTAGGTATGGAGAGACATCTGTGGCTAAATCTGTCAGGCATCTGGGACAAGGACAGGGCCTTCCTCCTCGATGCCCGATTTTGCCTTCTGGCCTCTTCGGCGACGCAGTCAACACTGTCGTTGCGAGGTTTCAGGAGGCGAAACGACAGTCAGCCGCTTTTAAACAACTTATCCCCCGCCGTCGTCCTAGGTCTCGTGGGTCTGCTGCCAAGGGGCAGTCCTCATACCTGCAGCAGCAGAAGGAGAGTGTTGCCTCTCGTGCTCCCCTGCAAAAGGCCTGGAGCCAGAGGCAACACCCTCAGCTGGTTAGTTCCTGCCAGTCAACTGCTTCAGGTCACCGAAATCCCAAATATAACACCAGAGGTCAGTCTCGAGAGACTAGTCCCCCTAGTAGATTATCTAGACACCTGGAAAGGTCTTCAAAATATATCTCAGTGGGTCCTGCGCACAGTGGAAAAGGGGTAAAGAATTCAGTTTGAGTATCGTCCACCAAAGTTCAGCTGGCTTGTGCACACGCTGGTCAGCCCCGAGTAGGATCAGGTCATGGAACAAGAAGTTCAGTCCCTCTTAGCAAAGGAAGCCATAGAGCAGGTTCCTCCTCAAGAAAGGGAAGCCGGGTTCTACAGCCGGTACTTCATAGTTCCCAAGAAGGATGGGGGGGTTACGTCCTATTATAGATCTCAGGGTATTGAACCGGTCTCTGAGGAGATTCAGGTTCAAAATGCTAACCATACCTATTATCGTGAGTCAGATCAGGTCTGAGGACTGGTTTGTCATGATAGATCTAAAAGAGGCTTACTTCCACATATCCATCCTTCCCCAACACAGGAAGTTTCTAAGGTTCGCTTTTGGGGGAAAAGCATATCAGTAAAGAGTTCTTCCATTCGGCCTAGCACTGTCACCTCGCACCTTCACAAAATGCATGGATGCTGCTCTAGCTCCTCTGAGACTTCAAGGCATTCGCATCCTCAACTACATCGATGACTGGCTCATTCTGGCACAGTCAGAGGAGATGGCGCTTCAACATCGAGATGTTGTTCTGAACCATCTAAGGTGCTTGGGATTAAGACTCAATGTCAAGAAGAGTTCATTAATTCCTCTACAGAGAACTATTTTCCTGGGGGTAGTATGGGACTCAAGCTAGGCCAGGCCATCACTGTCAAACACTTTCAAAGGGTTTTGGGTCTCCTGGCAGCAGCGTCCAACGTAATACCTTTTGGCCTGCTGTATATGCGGACCCTGCAGTGGTGGCTCAGGACCAGAGGGTTTTCCCCGAGGGGGAACCCATTTCGCACGATCAAAGTAACGCGCAGATGCCTTCGTTCTTTGGTCATGTGGAAGAAACCGTGGTTCCTGTCCCAAGGTCCTGTGTTGGGGGCACCGTGTCAGAGGAAATTTTTTGACCACGGATGCATCCCTCACAGGTTGGGGTGCGGTCATGGAAGGCCGCTACACCAGGGGTCTTTGGAAGGACCATCATCTTTCATGGCACATCATTTGCCTGGAGATGTTGGCAGTATTTCTGGCCCTCGGACATTTCCTTCGGGACCTCAGAGGCCATCATGTTCTAGTGTGAACAGACAATACGTCGGTGGTCTCATATATAAATCGACAGGGGGGCCTGAGATCGCGCCCTCTATGCAGATTGGCACATCAGGTTCTTGTGGTCCCAGGGCAAACTTCTCTCAGTCAGAGCAATGTTTATTCCCAGGGACAAGAATGTGGGAGCAGACATCCTGTCGAGGCAGGGGCTGAGGTCCGGGCAAAGGAGACTCCACCCGAGACAGTGGAGTTGATATGGAGGGAGTTTGGTCAGGCGGAAGTGGATCTGTTCCCCGATCGCTCTGCTCCCAGGGGTTCTAGAGAGTGTCCGGCGGTACGGTATCAGCTTGCTCCTAGTAGCCCCGTACTGGCCGGCCCGAGTATGGTTTTTGGATATCATGGCTCTTCTAGCAAATCCCGATCAGGAGGGACCTTCTTTCTCAGGCCGAGGGCACAATATTTCACCCTCGGCCGGAGCTGTGGGAGCTGTGGAAGCTGTGGGTCTGGCCCCTGAGGGGGACCAACTCGTAAATGCTGGTCCCTCAACTGAGGTTGTTGAGACCATCTTAAACTCTAGAGCCCCCTCCACAAGGAAACTGTATGCATTAAAATGGAATGTATTCAACTTATGGTGCAGAGAACATCAGTTGGACCCAGTTAACTGCCCAGTGGCTTCAGTGCTGGAGTTCCTCCAGAGTCGCTTCTCTGACGGGCTCTCCCCGTCCACGCTTAAGGTCTATGTGGCGGCTGTAGCTGCCTTCCACACGCCTCTAAGGGTGGGCACCTTGGGGAGACACCCACTTATAGTACGTTTCCTTCGTGGAGCTAAGAGGATGAGGCCTGTCATCCAGCCCAGGGTCCCCACGTGGGACCTGGCAGTGGTTCTTGAGGGGTTATCCCTGGCACCCTTCGAACCCTTGGATGAGGTGTCTGAGAAATGTGTATCTTTAAAGGTGGCCTTCCTGCTCGCTATTAAGTCCCTAAAAAGAGTCGGGGACCTGCAGGCGCTATACGTTGCTCCTCTTGCCTCGAGTTCGCACCTGGCAGAGTAAGGGTCATTCTCAACCCTAGACCTGGCTATGTGCCTAAGGTGCCGACAAATGTGGCACGGTCTATAATTCTTCAGGCATTCAATTCTCCACGGCATGTGTCGGATGAGCAAGCTAAACTACATTTATTACGCCCAGTCCGAGCCCTGGAGGCCTATGCTCAAAGAACCTCGGGCTGGAGGAAGTCGGACCAGCTACTCGGACCAGCTAGAAGGGTTCCCCTGCTTCAAAGCAAACTATCAGCAGATGGGTAGAAGAAACTATTTCTTCAGCTTACGAGGCGCGCAGCTTTCCTTCGCCTCTCCTGATAAGAGCCCACTCAACCAGAGGAGTAGCTTCCTCTAAAGCTCTGCTAGCAGGAGTTTCCCTTCAAGAGGTCTGTGATGCCGCCGGCTGGGCCTCCCCACACACCTTCATAAAACATTACAGTCTGGATCTGCCATCTACACCGGGTTCTCTCGTCTTGAGTGTGCCAGATTGCTTCACACCAGGGGATATATCTCTCAGTGTGGTGCAGTGGGCATTTCGTTCCCCAAAGTGTCGATTCTCGACGCAGCGCGAGTTCCCTCGAAAGGGAACGTCTCGGGCTACAACTGTTACAACGTCCCCCTAAACTTTTAAAGAACATAAAGTGCGATAAAATAAACACTTAAAAGTGTTTAAAAGTTTTTGGATGTTTTCTTTGCACTAGTCTGCAAAAACACATTAAAAAAGCCAAATATCCCAAACACATGCCTTAAAACACATTTAATTCGAAATTGGTTTCTATTGAGGAAGAGTGTCTTACACTCAGAATATACAGCGGGGGAAATAAGTATTGAACACGTCATAATTTTTCTCAGTAAATATATTTCCAAAAGTGCTATTGACATGAAATTTTCACCAGATGTTGGTAACAACCCAAGTAAGCCATACATACAAAGAAACAAACAAAAATAAGTTCAGAAATTAAGTTATGTGTAATAATGTGAAAGGACACAGGGAAAAAGTATTGAACACATGAAGAAAGGGAGGCGCAAAAAGGCATGGAAAGCCAAGACAACTGCTGAAAACTTACAGTAATTAAAAAGCAATCCAGCCCCGTCAGTGGAAATTAATAACAGCTGGTTCAGTCCCAAATGATGGCCTACAAAAAGGTCTCATTGCCAAGGTGTCACACAAGACACATCTCATGATGGGTAAAAGCAAAGACCTGTCTCAAGACCTTCGCAACCTAATTGTTGCAAAACATAATGATGGCATTGGTTATAGGCACCATTCTAAGCTTCTGAATGGTCCAGTGAGCACTTTTGGGGCCATTATACGGAAGTGGAAAGACAATTTCACCATAAATTTGCCTCGACCAGTGCTCCTCGCAAGATTTCTGATAGAGGAGTGAAAAGAATAATCAGAAGAGTTGTCCAAGAGCCAACACCAAGTTGTATGGTGTTTTTAGGGTAATGTGCACTGCCATTTCTCCTCCAAATATGGTGTGTATTATGGCATCCAAACAGTAAAATTTTGCTCTCATGTGACCACACTATATTCTCCCAGTATTTCACTGGCTTTTCCAAATGTTGGCAGCAAACTTTAAATGAGCTTCAACATGCTTTTTTTTCAGTAATGGAGTCTTGCGTGGTGAGCGTGCATACAGGCCATGGCGGTGGAGTGCATTACTTACTGTTTTCTTTGAGACAACAGTAGCTGCTATCTGCAGGTCTTTTTGAAGCTCTCCACAAGTGATCCTTGGCTCTTGGACAACTCTTCTGATTATTCTTTTCACTCCTCTATCAGAAATCTTGCGAGGAGCACTGGTCGAGGCAAATTTATGGTGAAATTATTGTCTTTCCACTTCCGTATTATGGCCCCAAAAGTGCTCACTGGACCATTCAGAAGCTTAGAATGGCGCCTATAACCAATGCCATCATTATGTTTTGCAACAATTAGGTTGCGAAGGTCTTGAGACGAAGGCTTTCCTGTAGCTCAGTGGTAAGAGCATTGCGTTAACAACGCAAGGTTGTGGGTTCGATCCCAGGGGTTTGCACATACTATGTATAAATGTATAGGATAACGCAATGTAAGTCGCTTTGGATAAAAGCGTCTGCCAAATGCATAAATGTAAATGAGACAGCTCTTTGCTTTTACCCATCATGAGATGTGTCTTGTGTGACACCTTGGCAATGAGACCTTTTTGTAGGCCATCATTTGGGACTGAACCAGCTGTTATTAATTTCCACTGACAGGGGGCTGGATTGCTTTTTAATTACTGTAAGTTTTCAGCAGTTGTCTTGGCTTTCCATGCCTTTTTGCGCCTCCCTTTCTTCATGTGTTCAATACTTTTTCCCTGTGTCATTTCACATTATTACACATAACTTAATTTCTGAACTTATTTTTGTTTGTTTCTTTGTATGTATGGCTTACTTGGGTTGTTACCAACATCTGGTGAAAATTTCATGTCAATAGCACCTTTGGAAATATATTTACTGAGAAAAATGATGACGTGTTCAATACTTATTTCCCCCGCTGTATATAAAAAAATATTGTATATTGTGAATATTCCATTTGTGAATATATTACATTTATTTTTGCCTGAAATAAATAATCAAGTCTATTTGAGGAGCATTAGATTATATTTTGATTGCATCAGTCCATGAATGAGCTCAGACCTTCATCATCTGGTTTGTTATATCGACACATGCATGATAAAAACTTCAGCACAAGATGTTATGATTCATGCCAACAGATGGACTCTGATATTTCATGAAATGACATGTCTCAGATCTAATGATCCAGTTCATCATATCAAGCCATATGACATAACGCAGCATTCATAAAAGGTTTATGAATCGGATCAGCTCACGTGCTCCGCGCTCGTCTTTCCATCCTGCAATCAAACTGCAAACATGCATTTCTGATCAACAGCGTCAGAGTTCGTCATTAGTTTGGTCTGTTGGCTCATGCATCTTGGCCCTAAACACAATGATGTAAGAACTACATCATACACTCATGACCAAAAATGCATGTGTCCAATCAGAGAAGGAAATTAAGACCAAAACAGGGGGAAGGATTGAAAACAAACGAGAGAGGACTAAGAAGCAAGGAAAGAGGGCATACTTTTCGCAACGGCGACTCAGCCAACCGGACTTTCTTGGGAGATATCTGTGAAGAGAGCAAGAGAATTAATATCTGTGTATCCCTCTTCAGAGATATCTCCTACAGTACAGCAGATCTCCTGGAGGTGCCAGTGCCAGAGTCCTCGTAACACACACATCACACACACATCAGCTCAAACGCAACGCATGCTCAACTTTTCACAAATTTATGATAGTAAATTGTATAAATTTCATGATTTAAATTAATTGGACATGCTTTTTTATTACAACAATTTATTTACAATTTTTTAAACAGAACACTGAAAATTTTAAATGGAAAAACAAGAAATTGGGGGAAAATAAAACAGAATTTGGGGAAAAAAATAAGGGAAGTTAAGGCTATGTTGGGTTAGTTTTTTTAAAGTCTTTTTTTATTAAAACTTTATTGTTTTAATTTTATTAAAAATTATTGTTAAATTGTATGTTCATTATTTAATTTAAATAACCATGCTTTTTGAGCACAACTATTTTATTTAACAATTAAAACAGGATCCAGAAAAATTGTAATAAAAAAAAAAAAAAACAGAATACAGAATACAGAGAAATTAAAACTGAAAAAATTTAAATTTGGGGAAAAATAAATGGAGTTAGGGTAATGTTAGGTTAGTTTTTTAAGACTTTTTTTTATTAGAACTTTTAATAAATTACTGTTAAATTGTATATGTTTAATGATTTAATTTAATTTAAATAAACACACTTTTTTATTACAAAAATGTAATTTAACAATTAAAATAGAATCCAGAAAAACTTGAATGGGTGAAAATGGAATAAAGAAAAATTAAAAGAAAAAAAGCGATTCCAGAAATAAAAATTAAAACTATGAACGGAATCCAGAAAACTTTTAAACTGGAAAAAAAATGAATACAGAAAAACTAAAACTGAAAGAAAAAAGAAGAAGAAAAAATGAACTACAGAAAAGCTAAAACTGGAGAGAGAAAAAAAATCCTGAAAATTCTGAAAATGGAAAAACTGGAATTTGGGAAAAAGTAAACAGTTTTTCATAGGGTTAGGTGTTTTCAGCTTCATTATTAACTCCAGTGTCGCTCCAGAACCACATGCTGAACTGAATCTGTTCATCGTGATCATTACTGGCGAACTCTAAACAGGACAAACGGGACAGGAGAGAGGCGACACTGGCACTTTATCCCCACACACACACACACACACACACACACACACACACACACACACACACACACACACACAGGTGTAGAGGGAGTCAGCAGCTCTGGTGCTCCGGCTGCTCCACTGCTCAGGGTTCGGCATCGACACACACTGATATCTACAGTATCTACACTAAGATACAGGGTTTCTTGATTTCCTAACTGATGTTCACTGCAAAAAAATGTATATGATAAATATTTCAATTCATCACGTGGAAAAATATTGAGTTTTTTAATTAAGATATATTATTATTATTTTGTCTACTCATTATTCTACTGCACTGTTAGTTGTAATTATTTATTTATTTAATATCTATTTACAATTACATTTTATTTAAAAAAAAATGTATCTACTATTTATTTTAATTTTTAAGATTTATTGTAATCACTCTTTTTTATTTTAAATCTAAATGTAAAACATTTTTTAATCACATTTTTGTTTTTATTTATTTTATAGCATTTTTATTTATTTAGATCTAATGTTTATTTTTTATTTTAATCACATTTTTATTTATTTGTTCATTTATTTTAAATCACATTTTATTTATTTATAAATGTATTTATTTTAATAAAAATTAAATTCTTTTTTTTACATTTATTTCATAGCGTTTTGTTTATTTATTTAAATCTAATGTTTATTAATTTGTTTTAATCACATTTTTATTTATTTGTTTATTTATTTTAATCGTATTCTATTTATTTATTTTAATAAAATGTATTTATTTACTTAATCCCATTTTATATTTATTTAAATCTAATGTTTAAATGTATTTGTTTAAATCTAATTTATTTTAATAACTTTTTTTATATTTTAATCACATTTGATTTATTTATATATTTTAATAACATTTTTATTTATTTTAATCGCATTTCACTTATTTATTTATTTTAAATTTTTTTACTTATTTAAATCTAATGTTTATTTCTTTTCTTTTTAAAACATTTTTATTTATTCATTTAAATTAATGTGTATTTATTTATTCACATTTTTATTTATTTTAAACAAAAACTATCTATTTAATCACATTTCTATTTAAATTAATGTGTATTTATGTTTTGTTTTTCACTAAGCTTCTCCACTGGCCTGCGATCGTCTCCTGCATGACGTGATGCTTTATCATTTTTCTGTCATGTTTTTGACCAGAGCTCATTAACTCTAAAACACAGCAGTGGTGAAGCACGAGAGCTGCCGACGGGTGAGAGGGCCACAGGGGCAGGAAGTGATGCGAGCGTGAGCAGGAAGTGATGCGGGCGAGCGTGAGCACCTTCATGGGGGCGAGCTGTATGGGTGTGATGTAGGACGGGTCCACCACGGGTCTGGGCCGGTTCGCTGTGTCCGCCAGCAGACTCTGCCACTGCGACGGGAGGCCCGTGAACCTCTGCTCCTGCGGGTCGAAGCCCGTGTGGACCCGGTGCTCGAAGTTAGACGGCGCCGAGATCTCCAGACGCTTCTTCTTCTTCCCAAACATGCTGGACAAGCTGGAATAACCTGAGAGAGAGAGAGAGAGAGAGAGAGAGAGGGCAAACATGTGAATGTTCACGGTGCATTTTATGCAAACAACTCTAATCGTAGTTGTAACTCTATATTTACAGTAGGCATAACTGTCATTGCGTAAGTGTATGCAGCATGAGTCAAATACAATCTTCTGTTCGTGAACAGTTGTATTTCATTCATTAATCTGGCTATGCATCCGTGCATTTAATTGCCATTGGCTCGTGTGATAGTAATATGGATCTTAGTAGTATTTTAAGTGATAATTGATTCTATAAACAAATATAAAAGATCAATTTCGGCTTTCTCCGGCTCCCTGTACCGGGTGTAATGCGACGATGTTTAAGCACACACTCGCTGATCCGAAATCCAAGATGGCGGCCACGTGCAACTAGCCTATCTGAACACCATCAATATCAATAAAAATGTCATGTCCGGGTAAACTCTTTGATTTGGGGCCAATTAACAGGATTTCAGTTTTCCCAGCATTAAGCTGTTAGAAGTTATCAGACATCCATGTTTTAAGTTCCTGAAGGCAGGAGATAACAGAAGCGAGTGGACAAGCTGAGTTGGGGTTAATCGTGAAATAAATTTGAATATCATCAGCGTAACTATGAAAGTTGAGACCATGCCGTCTGATGATCTGGCCTAGTGGCAGCAAATAAATGAGAAATAGAAGAGGACCAAGTACAGAACCTTGAGGTACACCATGAGAAATAGTGACAGTACGGGATCGATTCTCACCTATCCTAACAAATTGCTGTCTATCCGATAGATATGAAGTCAACCACCAAAGAGCCGCACCAGTGATACCTATTGAAGACAGTCGAGAAAGAAGTGTAGAGTGGCACACATTGTCAAATGCTACACTGAGGTCAAGAAGAACCAGGATACTATGTGCACCAGAATCACAAGCCAGAAGGAGATCATTTAGCACTTTTAAAAGAGCTGTTTCTGTGCTGTGATATGGACGGAAACCAGATTGTAGTGGTTCAAATAAATTATGTCTCTCTAAGTGTGACTGCAGTTGTGCCGCAACTACCTTCTCAAGTAGCTTGCCAACGAAAGCGAGGTTCGATATTGGTCAATAGTTGTTCTGAATGCCGTTGTCGGGGCCGGACTTCTTGAGAATTGGAGTGATGGCCGCTACTTTCAGATTAAGCGGGACATAGGCAGTGGCAAGAGATCTGTTAATAATGTGAGTAATAGGATGAATAAGTGAAGCCAAAAGAGTTTTTAGAAGATATGTTGGAATAGGATCGAGTGTACAAGAGGTAGAATTAGATTTGATAATCAGTTTTTCAACCACAGATGTATTTGTGAGTAAAAAAGTGTCTAATGGACAACCTATCAAATATGGAGTTGAATGGGGAGTGGCAGTAGAAGAGAAAGATTGATAAATGTTATACATTTTTTGTAGGAAAAAAGACTGAAAGCTTTCACAGAGATCAGCAGACCCAGCAATAGCTACAGAGGATGGTTTGACTAGTTTGTTAATCTCAGAAAAAAAGAGCTTTAGGTTTGCACTTAGCTTTGTTGATAACAGTAGAAAGATAGTTAGAGCGTGCAATGTTAAGTGCTTCTTTATATTTCAGTCCTGAATCAGAGAAAGCCATGGCAAGGACAAGAAGGGAAGATTTTTTGTGAAGTCTTTCAAGACGCCTACATTTTGTTTTCAGAACTCTAAGCTCAGTAGTGAATCAAGGAGATGAATGGGTAGACGGGATAGTTCTAGTTATTAATGGAGCAAGATCATCCAAGACATTACCAATAGATTTATCATAAGTTGAAACTATCTCATCAACTATCTCATCAGGACTCAGGAGATTGAGTGCGGAAGGAAGAGCAGAGACAGCAATAGCAGCAGAGAAATTGTCAACAGTTATAGATCTCAGGTTCCAGTAAGATATAGTAGTTTTAGTTTTTGGTTTTACAAGGGGAAGTGAGAAGTCAAAGACAATTAGTTTATGATCAGAGATCACCTCTGCCACTAAGTCGAGGTTTTGTCAGATAACTATATCCAGGAGGAGTTAAAAGGTTCAATTCAATGAAGTCATCATGTGTTTGCCAGGTTTCAGTCAGAAACAGTAGATCCAGGTCTCTCTCAGTTGTAACTTCATTCAGCAGTGTACCCTTGCCAGTCAGGGAACGAGTGTTCAAAAGAGCACAGCTGTGTCGATGGGGAACATGCGTTGGCGAGTAGACCGCATCTCTGGTTAGTGGTATGAGAGTCCTGGAGCGGTGGAGAGTCGCATCATTATGGTAACTATGGTTACGTTTCGATCTCGGCGACAGGATCACAGGTATTGATACTGATAGAAAGGAGTCGTTGTCATAAAACCATCGACGTTTAGCAGACCGATGGATATAACGTGCACGACGTGCAATTCCGAGAGTAGTACATAAGTCAAATGTGGTTTCCAGTCAGGATGGACGATTTAGGTTATGCAGTTGCAATGAAGTGTAGTTTAAATCCATACCGTAAATGAGAAGCAGAAAAAGCCCAACAAAGCCCAGGGCCAGCAGTCTCAATGCCGGAGAGTTATTAATAGCAAAATACATCTCTTTGCAGTTTAAGACAGCACTCACAGAAAGCCGAATGGCCACCCACGTTACAACACCACGTTAGCCAAACCCAGCTGATGTTAAGTGAAATCCACAAAACTAAACTAAACAGCTCGCCAAACAAGTGGAAACTTGCTTACCGGCTGCATCAGATGTTATGGGACTCACGGATATGCAGCGGTAGAGGGCTCGCGGGAAAAAGTAAAGCGAGGCCACCGCGTTAGCCAGACCCGAAAGGGCAGAACCACAAGGAAACACTGCTCAGTGAACAAGAGGAAACTTACCTACCGAGAGTGCAGAGTGGTAAAGCCGAGACAGTGGGCAGAGGGCTCGCAGGGATTTCACAAAGTGAGAGGCTGAACAGAAGTTTGCAGAGATTGTCCGAAGAATGTCATAGGAACTTCAGAAGATGTAAGTTAGTGCGTAAGTCCAATATCACATAGCAGTTCAGGAAGCTTCACTCAAACATCCAACACTGTTCCATTAAGTCCAGATTTTATGTCCTGAGAAGGCAGATTCAGAAGCTCTTTCCCAGTGACAGGTTATCCAGATTATTTATCCAGTCCCGAGAAAACATCCAGAATCAGTTTCTCCGGTGACAGAAGTGTCGCCCAGAAGCAAACAACACGATGACATTAACAGTAGAAGATGAAACGTAACAAACAAACGAATAACAAAACAAAACAACGATCAACGATGAGAAGCGGCAGCCATTTCGCGCACAGCGTACTCTCGCCGGAAGTCCAAAAATCAACAAAAAACTATATATATATAAATTTTGAGGAACACGTGACCTACATGAGGAACACGTGACCTACAAGAGGAACACGTGACCAACATGAGGAACACGTGACCAACATGAGGAACACGTGACCAACATGAGGAACACGTGACCTACATGAGGAACACGTGGCCTACATGAGGAACACGTGACCAACATGAGGAACAACACGTGACCAACATGAGGAACACGTGACCAACATGAGGAACACGTGACCTACATGAGGAACACGTGACCTACATGAGGAACACGTGACCAACATGAGGAACAACACGTGACCAACATGAGGAACAACACGTGACCAACATGAGGAACACGTGACCTACATGAGGAACACGTGACCAACACGAGGAACAACACGTGACCTACATGAGGAACACGTGACCTACATGAGGAACACGTGACCTACATGAGGAACACGTGACCTACATGAGGAACAACACGTGACCAACATGAGGAACACGTGACCTACATGAGGAACACGTGACCAACATGAGGAACAACACGTGACCTACATGAGGAACACGTGACCAACATGAGGAACACGTGACCAACATGAGGAACACGTGACCAACATGAGGAACACGTGACCAACATGAGGAACACGTGACCTACATGAGGAACACGTGACCTACATGAGGAACACGTGACCAACATGAGGAACACGTGACCTACATGAGGAACACGTGACCTACATGAGGAACACGTGACCAACATGAGGAACACGTGACCTACATGAGGAACACGTGACCAACATGAGGAACACGTGACCTACATGAGGAACACGTGACAAACATGAGGAACACGTGACCAACAGCATTCCAGTGCGTTCACTTCACACACACCACACTACACACACCACACTATACTATACTATAATACACTACAACACACCACACTATACTATACTACACTACACAACACAGCAGACAACACAATACTACACAACCAACAACACAACACACACAACACAACTCTAGACTAGGGCTGAAACGATTAGTCGACAACGTCGACAATAAAAATTTGTCGACAAAATATCTTGTTGTCGAGTAGTCGTTTGATCTCACGTGACCTAATGTAAGGGCCTGCAATATCGCGATTTGACCGCTACGGCACTGTAGCGCTAGAGTGTAATGCAGCCGTTACAAATGCTATTGCGGTTGAAGAACACAGCGCGAATTATGACGGAGTGCAAACGAATCCGAACTAGCAAGGTGTGTGAAAGTTGCACAAAACTTCAAACCAAGAATGCTGTCGTATGCAATACATGAACTTGCTTTTCACATGAGCACAAAATGCATGTTAAAGCACTTAAATGGGAAACAAGAGGAGCCGGTGAGAGGTCAATGTTCTCCAGCTGGAGCTAAATAACTAGCAGTAAATCTCTTTATTAGAGAATGCAATACAACTAATAATAGTAATAATATTAACAATAATAATATAATTAAAGTAATGTGATGATTTATTTTTGCATAGAATAAAGCTTGATCGAGCTTAGGAGTCAGGGCTGTTTTTGTTATTGTAAGTTAACACTATTAGGTATTACAGTCTTATCACTTGCCTGTATTTTGTTCCATATTCATTAAGACTTATAAAAGGAGATGTTATGAAGAATATCATGCCAGTTACTTTTTCATACTCTAAATTAAAAGGTGAATGAGAATGTCTCTGTCAGCTCAATTGTCATGTCAATTTTTATTTTATTTTATTCTTATAATAATTGTTTGCAGATTAAGTTTGTATGTAATGCAGCTGATTAATTTTTGTTTCTTTTTTTCTACTGAAAGAGAACAGAATATTTAAACAATGCTTAGAGAGCATTTGTGTGTGATTTGAGTTGGACAGAAATCTGAAAACTTAAAGAGCATGACCTGGTTAGTTGGCTCAAAGTTCATTAAAACAACCATTTCAAAAGCTGAAGTGATTTATATTTTTTATATAATTGTTAGAACATGTATAACTCTGTGTTTTAACTACTTGAAAAAGCTGAATAATCGTTCCAAACTTACTGATTAGTCGGCAAAATAATCGATTGTTGCAGCCCTACTCTAGACTACAGACAACACAACACTACACAACACAACACTACACTACACAACAGACAACACTACCACACAACAGACAAAACAACACAACGGAACACACAAGACAACACTACACAACACAACAGACAAAGCTACACAAAACTACACAGCACAACAGACAACACAACACTACACAACAGAAAACACAACACACCAGACAACAGAACACACACAACAGACAACATAAAACAACACTACACGATAGACGACACAACAAAACAGACAACAGACAACACAACACAGCAGTCAACACAACACAAACCCAACACAACACAAACCCAACATAACACAACAGACAACACAACACAAACCCAACACAACACAAACCCAACATAACCCAACAGACAACACAACACAGCAGTCAACACAACACAAACCCAACACAACACAAACCCAACATAACACAACAGACAACACAACACAAACCCAACACAACACAAACCCAACATAACCCAACAGACAACACAACACAGCAGTCAACACAACACAAACCCAACACAACACAAACCCAACATAACCCAACAGACAACACAACACAGCAGTCAACACAACACAAACCCAACATAACACAGCAGTCAACACAACACAAACCCAACACAACACAAACCCAACATAACCCAACAGACAACACAACACAGCAGTCAACACAACACAAACCCAACACAACACAAACCCAACATAACACAACAGACAACACAACACAAACCCAACATAACCCAACAGACAACATAACACAAACCCAACACAACACAGCAGTCAACACAACACAACACAAACCCAACACAACACAAAACAAACCCAACATAACACAACAGACAACATAACATAAACCCAACACAACACAGCAGTCAACACAACACAACACAAACCCAACACAACACAAACCCAACATAACACAACAGACAACCCAACACAAACCCAACATAACCCAACAGACAACATAACACAAACCCAACACAACACAGCAGACAACACAAACCCAACACAACACAACAGACAACATAACACAAACCCAACACAAACCCAACACAACACAAACCCAACACAACACAACACAAACCCAACACAACACAACACAAACCCAACATAACACAACACAAACCCAACATAACACAACAGACAACCCAACATAACACAAACCCAACACAACACAGCACTCAACACAACACAACACAAACCCAACACAACACAACACAAACCCAACATAACACAACACAACACAAACCCAACATAACACAACAGACAACCCAACACAAACCCAACATAACACAAACCCAACACAACACAGCAGTCAACACAACACAACACAAACCCAACATAACACAATAGACAACATAACACAGCAGTCAACACAACACAACCCCAACATAACACAACAGACAACACAACACAAACCTAACACAAAACAACACTTACACAACAGACAACATAACACAGCAGTCAACACAACACAAACCCAACACAACACAGCAGTCAACACAACACAAACCTAACACAAAACAACACTTACACAACAGACAACATAACACAGCAGTCAACACAACACAAACCCAACACAACACAACCCCAACATAACACAACAGACAACATAACACAAACCCAACACAAACACAACAGACAACATAACACAAACCTAACACAAAACAACACTTACACAACAGACAACATAACACAAACCCAACACAAACCCAACACAACCCCAACATAACACAGCAGTCAACACAACACAACACAAACCCAACACAACCCCAACATAACACAGCAGTCAACACAACACAAACCTAACACAAAACAACAGACAACACTTACACAACAGACAACACAACACAACACAACACTTACACAACAGACAACACACAGACTTGAGCACAGCGAATCACATCATTCACAAACTAGCACAACACAAACGCATTAGCAGAGAAATGAAAAACAGGATGGATGGAGTTTTGCTGATTCACCATCAGGAAAAATACCTGGAGATCCTGAAGACTCAAACATCATTAACATAAAACAGAGCATTCAGAATCTGAAATCTGACTGGATGAAAAGCATTTAAAGTTGTTGTTAAATAATCAACGACAAATGAAAGATGAATTTTATATGATTGTGAACCAAACCATATATTAATATAGCATAGCAACCACATAGCAACGTCCCGACAACCACTCAGAACACCAGCAGAATGGCGGCAACTTTCAAAACACTGGCAAACTAAACATTACTAACCCTAATTTAATAAAAGCAGTTTCTGAGGTGATGCTGCCAGACATGCAGTGAAATTCACTGCTTTAAGAGTAAAACGTGTCATGTCTGTGTCACCAACAGGAACTGGACAAATAAAGACTGTTTATCAAACACTTCTGCTGCCCGTCTGTCATTGGTCAGTCAGACAGATAGCCCCGCCCCCTAAATAATCACATGACTAGGGACATCATTTTTCAGGATTCTTTGATGAATAAAAAGTTCAAAAGAACAGCATTTTCTTTAAAAAAGAAACTTTTGTAACATTATAAATGTCTTCACTGTCACTTTTGATTCATTTAATGCGTCCTTGATGAATAAAAGTATTAACTTCTTCCAAAAAAACTAATTTGTTACTGGCCCCAAACTTCTGAAAACACACACACACACACACACACACACACACACAAACACTGTGTGTATATATAACCTAAGGTTTCTAAAACACTTCCAGTGACACCTGCAATTGGTCTGTCGGACAGATAGCCCCGCCCCAAACTCACGTGATTGGTCGAGTCAGAAGTTGACAGCGTTGCAGTGTTTGACTCGTCAGATAAACTGACACTAGCTGAAGATCTGAAGAGTGTTTAGGAGGAGCTGTTCCTCGTGTGTGTTCAGCTGATGTGTCGATACACACAACGAGCCAGTGTCCACCGTGACCATCGGCACCAGTCTGTCCTCACACCATCTGTCACCGCACGCTTCCCGCACAAACACAGATCCTGGACCTTCCCCAGCTTCCGGAACACTGAACACGCCCAACACTATTTTCAGCAAACATTCACAACCGCGACAGAGATACGGCTGCATTCCTCACACGCCAGTGACCAAAACCCCACACACTCCAGAGTTAGTGCCGGACAGAAGCTCGTTCACGGGCTCGAGTATCCTTCATTTATATACAGCGCTTTAACAATATAGATGTTTCACAGCAGCTTTACAGTGATAATAGGAGATTACAGTAACAGAGAGTGTTTAGGCTTTACAGCAGATCTAGAATAAAGTTATTGTCCAGATAAAGTTAGTTTTGATTGATTCACTTCTGTTGTAAAGATCATTAGTTATTAACTTAGCGGCCGCTAACACACACCGCTCTCACAGAAAACAGAAACTTTTAGTGTGTTCTGGACGTTCATTTACACAACAGTGTTTGGAGCTCGAGAACGTGAAATACCACCACAGGAATAAATATATAAATACATAAATATTTTGGGAGTTTTGGGATGTGAATTTCTCTGATGTGCCGAACTGAGAACTGTGTGAAAAAGAGACCAAAGTATTGAGAAATGTGTCCTAGTGATCGCAAAAAATCTCAATGTCAGAAAGGCGAAGCTTCATGTGATTCACGGTCTACTCAAGATGTGTTTTTGATTTAGGAGTTACGTATATTAACTGTAAATCTGATGATGTGTAAAAACGTTTGGTATTATGCAGCCAGACAGGTCATTTGGTGATGTCACTTTGTAAAGACACACGCCTGCGCACATATATATACAAACGCGCACATCTATAGACTAAACACGTGATACGCATGAGCACGCCGTCAGCGATTCACAGATTCACGTTTTTGAAGTTTACACGGAGATGATCACGTGTTTCAACATTTTTCAGAACTTGCACCTTGGATCCTGTTTCAGAGTGTGTGTTCTCGAGCTCCAAACACTGTTGTGTAAATGAACGTCCAGAACACACTAAAAGTTTCTGTTTCCTGTGAGAACGGTGTGTGTTAGCAGCCGCTAAGTTAATAACTAATGATCTTTACAACAGAAGTGAATCCATTTCCATTTTAAAACATATCGGTTGAATAATCGGTTATCGGCATGTACGGTCAAACCTAAATATCGGTATCGGTAAAATCCTCTATCGGTCGACCTCTACTATATATATATATATATATATATAGTTTTTTTTGTGCAAAAAACTTTATTAACATTAAAGTCAATCACAAGGAACATAAAATTAAAATTAAAATCCATGTGATGACCCCTTTAACTGGTATAAAACACACTGCTAGTCAAGAGACAATTGCTGAACACCAATCAGACCTCTTGTTTCCAGATAGTTTAACTGAAGGATTATTCAAATACAATCATTAAGAACAGAACTGATTCAGTTTAGCCGATCGCATGTATTAATCTCCTCTATGATCATATGACACGTGCAGTCACGACACACACACCCATCACTACAGCAAACACCGGCTCTTCTGACGGAAGACTCACGTACCTGGAACCAGATTCATACTGGAGCAGATCCGGCCACATGTTCTTCTCCTGAACTGCTGTTTAATGAGTCACTAGCAGCAGAACTCGAGCCAATCACGTTCCACTAGCAGCAGAACTCGAGCCAATCACGTTCCAC
>CM038638.1:37292660-37295160 GCA_021554675.1 Leuciscus idus | reverse complement strand
AGTTACACATCTGGACTGACCCATGGGGCCGTGCTACATCTGGAGATCTCTGCGGTAGATCCTGCTTAAGCCCTATTCGATTAGCTTTACAAGGGTAGATGGAGTAATGTAATATTAATGGCCACTTCGCACGGGATAAGAGATCTCAGTAAAACCAGCAGAAGTGGGAGAGTAACTCGATTTGCACACCGCCATCACTCCTGTCGTCATGTGTGTATTACGTTGCTTCCTGATATCACGGGCGCAAACACATATAACTATCTCCTCTACATTTCAAGGAACCATGAGTAAATTTTGGTTACCCGATCGTAAGACTCTGGAAGGGCTGTAAGGATGCAGAAGTTCAGATAGGTAGCTTGGTGCAAGGTTGTGTAGACATTTATACACAAATAGGAGAGTTTTAAAATCAATCCTAATATGAACCGAAGCCAATGAAGAGCTTGTAGAATAGGAGTGGCATGATCATACTTATGAAACTTGTCAGCAGGATTTTGAACCAACTGTAGCCGAGTAACCTGGGAATTTGAGACGCCACAGTACAAAGAATTGCAATAGTCCAATCGACATGTAATTAAGGCCACATCCACACGAAGCCAGAGCTTTCCCTATCCGATATTTTTTTTTCCCCGTTCAAAAAAAAAATTCCGTAAACACGGCGTCGTCTCAAGAAATATCTGCGTACACACGAAACCACTGAAACCGACTCAAAACGATGTAGTATACATGCCAGACCAGTATGTGGCGCTGTAATTCTGCCACAGACATACACTAAAAACGGAGAAGAAGACTTAAAGCATGCGCATAAACCTTGCGCTTTATACTATGGCTGTATACAACAATAATATTAGGCACAGTAGCTTCTTTTTTTCTTTTCTTTTTTAATCAAGAACTTTGTTGAACAATATGAAAAACCATAAATGTAGTTGCTGTGACTTAACGGTGTCTGACTAGTTGACACTTGGTGTGATGACATCATCGTTTCACAAAATGTACGGATTGGCCGTACACACGAAAACGCAAGGGCGGCGTTTTCAGATTTATCCACCTTGGGACCCGGTTTCAAAAAATAGCGGTTTCAGTCTCCGAAAACGCCGGATCCGTGTGGACGAAACGCCAATACGATAAAAAATGTATACGTATACAGCGAAACGCGTCTCCGTGTGGACGGGCCCTAAAGCGTGTATTGCTATCTCAAGGGACTTTCCAGGCAGAACATGTTTAATTTTAGAAAGGAGATGGAGCTTGAAGAAGCTACAGGCAACAACAGAGGATATATGTTTAGCTAGAGTTACACCAAGTTACACCAAGAAGGACACCAAGGTCCCGTACAGACCCTGAATTAAAAGGTAACAGACTTTCTAAAATCGAGTTTTTAAACTTAAAGTTTAAGTAAATAAGTAAACTTATTTAAAATCTACCCTTTACTGTGTCAGTAATTTGTTAGTCAGAAAAATATTAGACAACCTTAAAAGTATTGCTTAATTTAACAGACCTGTGTGTGTTTTATATCATTTTACATTTACATTTATTCATTTAGCTGACGCTTTTATCCAAAGCGACTTACAATTGCTAGATATGTCAGAGGTCGCACGCCTCTGGAGCAACTAGGGGTTAAGTGTCTTGCTCAGGGACACATTGGTGTCTCACAGTGGATTCAAACCCGGGTCTCTCACACCAAAGGCATGTGTCTTATCCATTGCGCCACCACCACCCCCCCTAATTCTGCTCTTTTTGCAAAACACATCACTGAATGCGTCGTCACCCCAACACAGAACTGCTTCCCCTTCTCGTCAACTCACACGAATGCAGATTGGCAGAGCGCTGAAGTGTTCAACCGCTCGGCTCCGAAGCTAAAAGCTGAATCAGTGAGTTGCACACAAGCCTTACATGCCCGTATCTACGAGGACTGGCTTGCCATGTAAATATCACATTCACTAATGTCCATTGGCTTGTGTTGTTACCACCAAGCGGCAAACTTGCGGTCTCTCTCTTGAATCCAGCACAGAAGTGACTTAAACTGCAATTCTGCAGTTCATCGACTGGCCACTAGAGACAGGCTGCAAAACACAGTCAATCCCATAAACCCTCATGTTAAAATGCCCAACTTTACAGCAGAACAAAACATGTTTACAGCCTGGTGCAAAAAGTGGGTTTGGTCTATATAGTTCATCTGTGAGGGGGTGAACTCATCTGTTTAAATTATATGAAGCCTTACATTTCTGCATAATTAAGGGCGTGGCCACTTGAGTGACAGGTGGATTGCCGCTGATGTCACTACTAGCGTTTGTCTGCTGTCTGTTAGCATCACGTCACCTCAGCTAATCCGCCTCGCTGCACATTTACGTTTATCCGTGAGTGACGCGCGGCCAAGATGGCGACCGCCGGCTCCGCCCACTTTGGGCTTCATAAACGCTCTTCAGAAACACTACGAGTGACTGATAGAGAACTGAACTGAGCTGGACGAGAACTGCTTTACAGATGAAATTAACTAATTAACTTA